>BMAO01031988.1:0-29358 GCA_019973975.1 Trichonephila clavata | reverse complement strand
GAATAACTCTCTGCTTTTGAATTCTAAATACACTTACAAATAAAACAATTAAGGTACAGGAAGGAGTACCATGGGGGAAAAAATGAAATATGCAAATGAACCTAATTTTTGGAGAATGTGGATTTCTGAACATTGTGCAATAGTGGTGTAATAAACAAATGTGTCCCATAAACCTAGGATACATTGGATGATCCTTAAGCAAAAATTTCCATGTCTTGGCTAGAAGGAGTACTAAGAAAATTAAACAAGTTTATGAGGGCTTCATGATTGAATTGAAGAATGTTGAGTATTTGATCCATGCTGCTCAAACTTTGGGAGTTTTGCAATCTGAAATTGTTAGATGAAGGTTTTACGTCATAGTATCCATGCCTAGCAAACTGGATTTGGAACAATGATGAGAAATAATGAAAGGATATTGTACAAAGCTGTCACTCATTCCGCCGCGGTCGATCGTATTTTATAAGTAGCTGTAATGGTCAATATTTTTATCTACGAATCGTCTACATATGTCTTTTGGATGAAAATATGTGATCCATGCTTACTTTACGAATATTGCTTTTAACGTTGGAGCGTCAGCACAGTTTTGTCTAAAGGGGTGTCAAACATCGAGTGAGGCTGACACCTCATAATGATGTTTAGATGATCACCGTGTACGGTGTATAGGCTCGAGACGAAATGTATAGCTCATCTTCACTTTACATGGTTCCCCGACAATATAGACACATTGTATAATAATAAGGGGAGGGTGATCTTATATCTGCTTCACTTTGATGGTAATATGTAATACATTAACAGCCCATTGATGCGTGTAAGAGATTCTGCATCATATCCATTACGATGTTAAAGGACAATTTACTAGGAAGATATTGTCTGAGCGTATCTGTGGTGACACTTGACATTCCATTTCAAGTTTCCTTTTTTCCATTATTTGTGCACTCATGGAAATGTCTCCCATACAGCATGCCTGAAAGATGAAACGCTGGATTGCTTTACCGCTCAATGCTTTCTTTCATTGGAGGTTGCTGTTTAATTTTTGCTGGCCTTATAACAACAACTAATGTATATTCAACTCAATGCATAATCAGGTTGCTGTATATTTCCCACCACCATGTTATCTGACACGATGTCTGATTTTATGTAGGTCAATAATATGCGAATAATATATAATGCTATTGGCTAATTAACCAAGTAGCAATAATATGTAATAAAATAAGTGATTAGCAATATATTCATTTTGTGCAAACTGTTAAATAATATTTAAATTTAAATATTAAAGGAAAAAAGGGAACCACATATTGTTACTACACTCACATGCACGCACACACACATGCACACACACACACACATATATATGTATATATATATATATATTTAGTTATATATATATATTATATATATATATATATATATATATATATACTGAAGCTGAAAGAATATGCGCCGTGTATCAAATGAAAATTCATTGCAACAAGCACCGATGAGTAACTGCGTTGAAGTACAATCAGTGTCTGTAGAGTAAACAAGTCTTCAAGCATTAATGAGAAAGAAAACACTTGGTTTTATCTGAACACACTGAATGAGTTACAGAACGGTTTTTGTTAAAAAAAAATATTAGAGAAAAACCTAACTTTGTTTTACTGAAGTTACGAAGTTAAAAAACTACGGAAAAAAGGATGATTTAAAAATTCGATTATTTGCGCTGCTGGATGAATTTATACAACCTAATTATATGCAATCTTAAAATATTTCTATTTTTGAAAAGAACACTGACTTTCCGATGCAAGAGTGTTTCACAGGGTGTTCGAACAGAATGAAGAGATTTTTAATTTTTTAAATGATAATCATATAATGAGGGCATACATTTCTTTAGGTACGGATATTTATAACCTCACTTTTTGAATAAAATCTTCAGAAATTTGAATCAGAATGAAAATCTTCAGAATCCCCACAAATGTATTCACCGATTCCGAAAGATAAAGTAAAAGCTTTAATAAAATATACAAGCGAAGAAATAAGAATGTAAGTACTTTATGCTTCCACTTTTTCAAATGATTAAGGAAACAATTTTGCTTAATCATTTAAACTTTTAGCTGTATACTTGGATATTCGCTAATGGCATTTTCATATTATCTCAATGATCCTGATCTTACAAAGTTTACATGGAGGCAGAATCTATTTATCGATGAATAAATAACATGAAAAAATCGGAATTGAGAACTATTGAAAAAGAAAATTTAATAAGATTATTACACATTACAACATTAAAATTTGCCAATGAAACATTTATCCAATGAAAGGGAATTATATAAATATTTGCCAAGTAAAACAAAGCAAGTAGTGCTGCCATTTATATTATCACATTTATATAAAATTTTAAGCATTATTTAAACTGAAATACAAAAATTGATCTCACTTAGTTCCAGGCAAAAAATGCTACTCTTTAAAGAAACTTTCAATAATTTTATGCTAACAAAAACACTATCGCAACATTAAAAAAAATTATACATGTATTGTAAAAATTTGTCATTCTTGAGAATGATATATTTTTCTTTTTATTTATATAAATTTATTTTACCATTTAAAATTATATATATATATATATATATATATGAAATTAAAATAGCAGACACACACACACACCGAAATAAGCAAGTTCCTAAGGAGACGTATTAACAAAAATTTAGCAGATAACTGTTGTAAGGTATATAAGTTGCTTAAAAATTGCAACAAAAATGAGTTAAGAAAATTAATATGAATAGAAAAAATATATTTAATTTCGAAATAGCTTCTATTTTTTCTGGAGTTTGACCATTTCAAAGGAAGGATGTCACCAAAGAATTGGTTCGACTTTTTTGGATGCAAGCTGGCACTTTTGTGGCGTAGACTGATAAATTTCCCGGATGATATTCTTTGGAATTTCTTGCTGAATCATCTGCAACTATTGCGCTAAATTGACAACTTCCTTGTATGGTTTCAGGCACCTTTCCATTAACTTTCAAATGTTCCCAGTGTAGAAGAGATCACAGACGTGTGGAAGGTGTAAAAAAAAGTGTTTGAATGAATTGAAGTCAATACATTACAAAGCGTGAATGCTTTGCTAGCTTATGGCTTGATACTTATTACTTTTACAATATCAAGTATACACTGAGTCTCATTACATATTTATACGATAAAAAATCCATCGTGATATTCGTAATTTATAAACTGTACACATTAATTTCTAATTTAAAGAAATAAACTTAATTTTTAAAGCAATTATGTTATTATTTTAAGAAAATTCAATACATAAGTAGATCCTGAAACAATTCCAAATTTATTCATTGTATCTTAGGAATCCCGGCTATTTAACAATACAACTTTGTTTTTCTGATGTGTGAACTTTAGTTTAGTTTTGCAATTCGAACTCTTTTTTTTATTGAGATAAAGTTCACATAATGTGAATTCAACTTCATCAATCTAAGAAGAGGTCATGATAATGCACTTATAATGCTGTTGCTAATACTTATAATGATGTAAGAGCTACTAGCATTTAACAGAAGATGCTGTATAGAGCACAGTTTTTGAATGAAGCCCTGCATGCTTTATGACATATAAGTTGCTTTTTTTGTAATCTTATTTCCTGTTCTTTTATTTTACTTTTATAAGTTCTTGATTTATTATTATTATAATTTAATGTTTTACAAGGGTACGGGTTAAAAGTGCATTATAAAACTATATAGCAAGATAAAACTGGAAGAAATTTAAAAATATTTTTTGCATATCGTGAAATTTATATAATTTAACTATTCATATTTTTTCAGACATTAGTTATTTAATTAGTAAACTAAAAAAATATATTAAGATTGGTTATCCCCTACCTCTATTCTTTGCTATTTCAGGACAATCAAAATTCTGTCCTTTATTAATGCACTTATATTTTTAAGTTCATTATGCTGAACTGTTGTACAAATATGTGCAGTATGTTTAAAGCAACTTTCACTGCTTTGCTTTAATGAAGTAAACAGATTTTTTTACGCAAATTAAGGTCTTTAATTTATTTTTGAATTGAAATTTGTAAAGGTGTAAAAATCATTGTGTGCGTTTACTTTTACGTATCTGCATGTTTAAAAAAATCGCTCAAAAACTATTTGTGGCATGACAACTCATTTAAAAAAATGCATGGAAATATTCTATTTTATAAAAACAAAAAGAAACAATTTCAAATAAAAGAAATATTTTTATAGTAATTACCTAGTGGCCGACAAAAAACAAGAGCTTTATTATATCTATAATTATTTACCTATATTTTATTTAATACATTTTTTAAATGAAACGACAATTAAATGTAATATTGTTTGAAATTAGGGCATCGTCTCTCCAGACGAAATGTTGTAAATATTAAATTATTGATCTACGACGGTATTTATAACTACAACTCACTTTAAAATTACATAGATTAACCGTTTTTACAAATATTCTAACGATGTTTAGCAGAACACTCTTTTAATTCCACTCTCTTTCAGGATACCTAGCAGCACAGGTTCTGTGATGAAAATTTTGGCGGGAAGACGTTGCTGCGTTTTTAGCTGACATTTTAATCGGATTGCGAAGATTAGCATTATAAAGTATTTAAAATCTACGTATTAAATCTATATTTTAAAATTAAAAGTATATAAAATTTTTTTGAAAAAGAGATTTTATTTTAAAATATAGAATTAGATCATCAAAATATGAACATAAAAACATAAATGAAAACATAAACAAGAGCAGCTCGGGTTGCACAGCTAAACAGTCGGGAAAATGCATACTCGTGAAAATCGCAGGTTGCGCAAATTTTACTACATCTACGCTGACCGTGGAAATCGCATGATGCGCATGAGAGGGTTAATTTTCAATGTAAAGATTAAAAAAAAAAAAAAAAAAAAAAAAAAAAAAAAAGATGAGAGGTTAATTTTCAATGTAAAGATTAAAAAAAAGTATATTGCACTAAAAAAAATTGCAGTAAATTATAATGAGGAAGATAAATAGTTAAAGAAACGTACAAGTATTAGCACCATTTTAAGTAGTGTATACGCATTCAATAATGCAGTAAAGAAACGTGACTATAGAACAAACAATCTTATATAAACGATATCTTTCTCATTCACATAAGATGCTCTATTAAATCGGGTTCTTTCTAGTACAAGATTCATTTTACTGGATGTCAACTAACATGTTGAAGAACTGAAAATGTGTTGAGGCTCAAAGTTCTTAAGTTCGCTAGTTGTGGAAGTTTGGAGATATCTCAGATGGCGTCCTCTCCACTTGACTAAACTTTGATTAAATTTACAAGGTCCATCACCAATACCCAATGTGTGACTTATGAGTGTATTCGTACTTTGAAACTGTGATTAATTCCTGTTTATATAAATAATACAAACATGTGTTTTCTTGGGGGAAAAACTGAGTAAAAGTTAAGGACTTTGATGTTTGCTTACTAGAGATACAATTTAAACACATACTCATTGACGAACATCCGCTCTTCTAGCATTTTGCGAGTGATATTGGCAGTCTGTGATACGCATCAAATCGTGCTATATATGACTTCGACGACACGCAGCCGCATATTTTTGTGCACTTCTGTCACACTGTATATGTTTGATCGGATCATCACCGATGGTGTTAGTTGCCACATAACTGGTTATTAAGTTGGCATGAAATGATTCCTAGGGTACTATAATCTTGTAATGCTTATAAAATGGTTGACCAAGTAAAAGAATTGTAGCCAAGATTTTACCACTGACTTTTTGGCCCCGCCGCTCAGATACGTAGATTTATGTATCATGTCCTTCTTTACATTAACTTTGAGCACCTGATAAACGTCCCATCTGTGATGGATCTCTATACGCATCCTTCCAATAACCCTCTTGGGAAATTTTTGGGCTATGAATCAATACAACCCTTTCTGAAAAAGAAACATATATGCAGATTAGGTCTGCTATATATAGTATAGGTTTGCTTGTTAGATAGATAGAGGAGAATAGATGATTAGATGAAATTGCCTGGAGAATGAAATACCAGAGGAGCTGACGTTAAGATAGAAAATCTACCGATCAGGTATTAATGATAATTGATAGCGCGTTTCGAGCTTTAAATTGCTAAAGAGATTTAAGTGGCGATTGGTAACTTAGCTACAGTGTAAATTAAATATTAAAGTAAGGGATTGATCCATAAAATATGGATCAATTGATTAGAAGTATTCTCCGAACTCGTGACTCTCATAGCAAAACCTCTGTTCTTTTCTGGGAAACATCTCATTCCCTCTGATTAAATGAATTTTGTCTGTGATAATTAATGCGCTGAATAATTAATTAAAAAGTGTCATGTTGAGTCATCCTCCACTTCCTCACACAGCCTTAGCTGGATCCGAGAGTAGGTTGAGAGGGTTACAAATTGACGCGATAGCTACTGCACCTTTGTGTCCACATCCACGGGTACATTAATGAAGTCGCAATCGATGCGTCTGCATGAATGACAGCGGCGGTGATACGCACTAATCGGATCTAATGCAGGCTACCCGTATTGCTTAGAGGGATACATAAACCCTTTAGGACGTGAAAACGTGGGCACTTTGGCCGAGTCCAGTGTGTTTTTACACGTAGCGTACAGTTTAAAGTCAGCCACTAGACTTTCAGGGAAGGTATTCGTAAGCAGCAGTAAGTGTTTTTCTTTTGTTGGCTTCAATGAGCGCAAAAAACTTAGACGATCACACACATCACACTTATGTCCGAATGGATTGTGGACAAACGTCGTAGTGAAACGTGCACTGGCTGCTGCCGAATGTGTCGGGTGGCCGCGGTAGCCAAGTGGTCTAGGCATCGGATCGTGGCTAGCGTGTCATGAGTTCGATCCCAGTACCACTGAACACCCGCTGTGTAGAGACGCGATGCACGTTAAATCTGTCGAGAGCTCAAACGTCCTCCCGTTGGTGTGGTGTGGTAGTTAGGAGAGGGGGTGCCAGCTCAGGTGTCATCCACGTCACTTGACCATGGTTCAAAATTACGCGGACCGTCCCCAAAAGCCCTCGTGTAGCTGAACAGTGGGACGTTAATATTCACTCACCCCAATGTGTCGGGTACACAAAACGGGTTCATAAACGGTGATTGTACACAATCGATGCCTACACAGTCCGGTGTCAATATAGAAGTGATTTCATCATCCACTTGCATAATTTCTACTTCCCCAGGCGCAGATGTACTAGCACCGTCATTGACCCGCTCGGCCGCATCTATTATTTTACGTTACCGGCACTGCTTGACTCGGCCATATGGAGTTTTAGTGATATCATTCGATTGCTTTCGAGAAGCCCATTCCAACCATATATGATTTCTGTATTTGGATGTGACTTTTTGACGCGTATAGGTCAATATTATGTATGTTTGGTAACACATTTTTATTTTAACACCTAATTACATTTATTGTAACTATTTTACACTGATGTTTTAAATACAATCGATAGATTTTGATAAGAGCTGACTATTGAAACTAAAACAAACATCGTAGCTCCTCCGAGTCAAAAGCTATACTAAATGAAAATACGCAGCAAAGTTACCTCAAAATTGCGGAGCTTCCGCCTCCACTGCTTGCGATGAGACACAGTCCTTACTTAGCGTAATAAACTTTTTGATCCTTTAACTATACAATGGTGTAATTGAATTTTGGATGGAGATGATAAATATGTAGTTGCAACACCTTTCATCCCCCAATTTTGTTTTCATTCGTTTTTTTAAATTGCCTTGCACTATGGAAGCAGTTTTAAAGACGTATTCACGTCAAAACTGATAATCCTTCTTTTCGTAATATTTTCAGTTTCATAGTATCGTCGAATATTTTCGCGTTATCCAACATCTTTCACCCCTCGAATTTTTCCTTTCACAAAGCAAGCAATACTGAATCTTGTTCTTACAGTTTTTGCAGGGGTACAGTTTTGCCTTACAGAAACGGGTCAGGTGAAATTTGAAAAGAAAAAAAAACAACGAAAACACCTATTCTCTAACTTTAACTTATTTTTTTCTTTCTGCAACTGTTTCAAATTAGCACAATTTAGGATCTGTAGTACGGCAAAAAACACAATTACAATCAGGGGAGGATTCGTAGCTTACACTTTGGATAAATCTGTCATTTTTAAATTGCCAAAGTTGCTGATTTTTTTAAAACTGATTCCTACATTCCCTGTTAAAGTTTTTTCAAGTTTAACTTTCTGATTTGTTCGATAATAAAAATGTTCGTTCTCTCGATTGCAATTCTTTATCTAGAAATATAAACAAATTCTTAAATGTATAATCTTCATTTGAAAAAAAAATCTATTAAAATCTAATACTCGTTCTTTTGGTAATCTCTCTAAATATATCTGCGTTAAAAGATTCCCGTACGTTTCTGAACGATTTCTGAGGACTGTGTTTCTGCTTTGTCAAACAGTTTTCTTAACCCACTCAAATCGCTTATGTTTCTAACAGATGGTGAATCTTATAAACTGGTTTAAATGTGTTTGTATTAGATTGTTATTACTAACAAACCTATTTTTTTATAAATCCTAAGCTATTGTGGTCATGCTATTTTTACTATCTATCGCACTTTCAAACTAACTGAAAAGTTATAGCCATTGAGAATCACTCCATAAAATTTACTAATAATTTTGGGAGTTATAGATTGTTTTAGTCTCTCTTATTATTGAGTTTATTGAAACAGAATCACTCTCTGCATAAATATATGATTCCTTTTTGGTAAAGCTGTACAAGTCTTATTAGATATTTTTTGTTTCCAAATAATAATTTGGTCTGAATATTTCTTCGCATTAATAATTTCATTTTCCATTTCAATAACATAACATAAATTCTCAATAGTATTTTTTAAGCTTTTGAGATTGTTTTCTTTTTTAATTAATACTTCTTTAAACTCTTTTAAACAATTAACTTTATTTTCAGAGGTTTCATTACTTAATTCATACATACAACTTTCTATTTTAGTTATTAATTTAGTAACGTTACTTCTTATTATTTTACGTTTAATTCTCAATTTTTTAATTTCTCCCTGCTATCGTTGTCGGGCCCACCAGCCCAATTTCGGGGTACTGGGACCATTTTTGGGGGGTGAAGATTTGGGGGGGGGCCGATTTCTGGACTCTATAACTCGGAAACCGACTTGAATAACAACAATAACCAAGAAGCACAACAACAGATCAAGAAAATAAGACCTATCCCTTGCGACGGTTCTATATATCTGGGCTCCTTCTACTAGTTGTCCTTTTAGGGAACTTGTGATCTTTAAATTTATTTTATTATAAAACTTCGCTTCGAAGAAGAAAACATGATTATGTTAATTAAGACTGCTATATATAGTCTACATTTTCAGGTTAGAGAGATAGGTGAGAGATAGGCTAGCCTGCTGTTGGAGCAGAAATTAATCAAATTGAATGTGAGTTACACGGACATTTAATATTTGCTAATAGAATTACTTATGGTGACGAATTGTCACTGAGATTAAATCCAGATTAAATAGATAAGAAGTCAAAGTGATCGCCTTGAGTAAGTGTGGTTAGTATAACAGTTTTCTCATGTCTCGCTTATTTCATTTATTGTCAGCATAGTGCTTAATTGGGGGCATCTCTTAGATTGAACTTGTGCGTTGATTAATATTGTGAATAAATTAGATTATTTTGTTGAAATATAAATAGTGTCCCTTCCAATCCTCCTACATTTTTAGGTGCGCAGGTGAGAATATTGAACCCTCTTCTGACACCAAAAAGGTACTAACGGTAAAAGGTAACGACAATTAACTACCCCACTCTAATAACAAATAACAAACTTTATTTACAACTTCTAACTACTCACACCTTATTCATTACTAACAATATCCCACACCTTATACATTACTACTTTCTCACACATCATGAAACCTTACAAACAATACTCAAACACTTTCTCTGTCTCTCTCTCGTCATGCATACAACTCCCCGCACTTCCGGGGATACACTTACACCACGCCACTGTTGAAACAGTTAAATATGTAACCTTAACAACCATAAAGATAATTTTTCTACTGAAATTTATCGTAAATCAAGCTATTAAAAATATTTTTTCACACAGTAAACACATTTATAGATCTACATGAAACATGAAATCATCCATTATACATTCTGCAAATTGGTCCTATTAAAATCCCAAGCCCTCTTTAGCAACATTTTAAACTAAATTCAATCATTTTTTTGCTTTTGCATCTTTTGGAGAGTTTTATAGAAGTTAATGCGATTGACATTTTTATTTCAAAATTACCAACAATCCTCAATATTCTGTATTAAACAGTGTAACTACAATAATAAGAAAGTTTGTGATTGAGAAGTAAAATATATGCAAGACAGAGAAGTAAGGAAGAGTATTGCTTAAAAGTCATGAAATAGTCGTTCACACTGATTACATTTTTACATCTCTTTAAACACTAACTACCGCTTTTGAAAGTTATATTCTCGGTTTGCTAATTATGCTATGTGACAACTTTGTTTCTAATTACTATAAAAAGACGTTTTTTGAATTCTTAATGTAGGAGTTATAAAATAAATTCATAAAATAAATTTTAAAAAAATCCCGAATCGAAGAGTTTAGAAAAGCCACATACCACATGTGATATTTTAAATTACAATCCATCCTTTTATAAATTCGGCACACGTGTTTGTTTTGTTTGAACTTTCCTATTCTTCTTTTAGAGCTTCATAAATGTCTTATTACCTTTAATTTTAATGACTTCGTATGATTCTAGGAACTTCGGTATAGTTTTAGATGCAGTCGAAATTGAGTACGTTTTATAGCAACTAAATTGCCTAATTTATAGCAATGAGTAGAGCTCGTCTTCAAAAGTTGTTCTTAATCTGTTCTAGAACTTGGAAAATTTCCTTTATACCATTTTTCGTAGATCATTGGAATGTTCTTTGAAAATAGCTTGAATTTTAGCTTGAATTATTTCTTTCAAAGGCTTGTTACATTCCACTTGCATTCTTGTACCGAATTATATATCTTAGGCTTATTTTTGCTTCTTTGATATGTTGAAATCAATATTTTTAACGCTCGTTATCATGTTTAAGCCAATGTGAAGGATATATTCAAGTGATAGTTTAAAAAAAAAGAATGGTAACTTGTTTTACATTTCATTAATTTTTTTGTTCATTAATAACACCGAAGACCCGTCGTAATTAATCATGTTTTATAATTTTTAAAACCATATTTTCAACTTTTTTGACATAAAAGCATTACCATTTAGAAACTTTGACATAGTACACTATTTTTAAATATATGTTTTAGCATTTTCGGTTAGGACAAAATTTCCCTTGTTGATGCCGTTTTCATGGAATGTAACCAGATAAATTTTGTTAAGCCATGAATAATAGCCAATACAATTTTTATAGGAGTTCTTTATCAGAGTCCTAGATGATCGATGTAATAAATATATAGAATAAATCCTTTTATTTTATTATTTTTTTGATGTAGAAAAACTTTTGGCTGTCTTTTCTTACGGTTTTTAGGATTAAATTTGCGCTAATGTTTTTACTATTAGAATAAATATTACCTATAACTCTCTAGATTTCAGTTAAGAAAGGGAATAATAATTCAATATATAGGCTAATCTGTGTGTTCAACAATCATGAGTCTCTTCACATGATCACCATTCCTTATTATTTTAAATTACATACTTTCTTGTACGATTATTTTTTTTTTACTTTCACCAAACTTATGTAGAATTCCATTACCTTCGTAATAGTTCTTATAAAATCATACTTTTAAAATATCTTTAATATCCATGTAGAGTAGAACACTGCCATAAATGATCAAAAATCGAAACATGGTATTAATTTTTTTGAAAAACGAATGTGAATGACATAATTTAAAAATATATTCAAATATTGAATATTGTCCTGAATAATAAACAAAGAATAAATACTTACTACATTACATCCACATTAAAAATCCACATTTTTTGAATCAACATTATTAACACTAGAACAGCCGGATTTTGGACTTGGGGTCATTTTGACCATTATACACAATCCAAGCCTAATCAAAGTAAATTATTTTTTAATGGATAGATTGTATTAAATTACAATATGCAAGAGTTTTTAAAAAATTATCAATGGTTGTATGAATTTATTTAGTTTTTATTGTTCGTTTTTCTCCAATTTTATAGAATTTTTAAAATGAAGTATGTATAAATGACAATGCACAGTGCAATATGTTTTACTACACAAATTTCTTTGTTGCTTTTACCGCTGTTACCTGACTACTTATACTTAAGTTACGATCTATAGTTTTGGGACCAATGCTCTGGAAAGTAGCTACGAGTTCAATTTTTGACTGCAGCTATAGCAGGACTATTTTCTCTCAAAAAATTATGCAGCATAGTAATGCTGCTAGGATGCGTGCATATATCAGAAAAGAATTAGTATGCTTAGAGGGACACTAAGATGCAAGTATGGGCGAAAAGACTAGTCTTTCTCATCACTATGCATTATCGAAACTACGCCAAATTGTAGATTATTTTTTTCCTGCTACTATCACGACAGGAGTTGTATGTTTAAGAACGTACACAAAAACAAAACTGAGATATTTGGAAAGCGAGATAGACTTTCACTTGTAAAATGGCCCTTTTACTAATAGAGGGTCCAAATGATCTCTGTTGGCTGTTTTGTCTATAATTATTTATTTTAATAGTAAAAAATGAAATACGAAAAGTTCTCTCAATATGCATGGAGGTATGTTTGGAAAATTCAAAAACACATGAGCAGTTGTGCTCTCGTGTATGGTGAAATACAACATGTGAAATTAAAAAAAGGATCAAAATCACCCCAATGGCACTCTGGTGTTAAGTAAACTCGACTATTGCAATCTAAATATAACTTTTTTTATTTATAGTAGGGAGATTAATTAACAGTAGTATATATATTTATTACATCCTGTTCAACCTATTTCGCTATTTCAGTGTCAACAGCTTTATTCTTCGATAGTGGTATAATGTCACAATTGACGATAACTGCTTTCATTACTTATAGTGGAAATATACATTTTTATACCTGAATTTTTTTTTATTCAGTCCACTAGTTTAAAACTTTCTCATTTCATATTTATTAGATTTTGAAGTATCAGTTTAAATATTAACTTCAATTTTATTAAAAATAATATTTACTAGCAAAGCAGGTATAACGCATAAGGCTTATTTTTAATTACACATTACCATTTTGATTAAATAGGATTTTACCTTAAATAAGCATACTAAGATCAATTATTGCATAATGAAAAAGTTTTAATTTCACAACTTATACATTAGTATTGGGTTTAAAATTATCTATTTGTATTCATTCCTTATGAGCTCCTGAATTCCTAAGATCTTTATTCTATAGTTTTGTAATCTCATTAAAATAAAATTTGATTTGCTAATTTTAATTTATCAAAAATATTTTTTAAATCAACGTAACTTGATCTCTCATACCGATTATTGGACAGAAATTGTAAGGACCAATGAGAAACATTTTGATAAAATAAAATTGCTTTATAATATTCGAATTGTTACAATATCGCTGAGTTTCTTATTCATGATTAATTTCATATATTAAGATGCCATGTGCCCAAAATTTGGTACAGGATGAATTTAAAATTGGTATCTTTGTGAATGCAAAATGAGGACAAGATAGTTTTCCACCACAATTGATTAAAATCCTAGCGGACTAGACGGAGTTTTCGAAAAAACGTTGAATAGTAGGAGGGACACCCTCCTTACCCTAAGCAAATAGTTTTCTTGGTGCTTCTCTTCACTTAAATTCAGCTTTTTATGAATCAGTTTTATTTACTATACCTTATGATGAATGAATATAAATTTATTACAATATCACTTTTTCATATATAGAGCGATGTGATCATGCCTTTTTACTGATTATATTTGTAGAACGAATTTACATTTATGGCATAAAGTTTTAAAAAATTTATTTACTCAACAATTAAATATATTGAAGTTTAATCTGTGCATATATTTTATGTTTGAAAGTAATGGAGATTTATTGAAGATAGTGATATTTATTGGGACAATGTTTTCGTTAAGTTCAATAAAATTCTGAGGATGTTTAGTGAGAATATAGTTATTAGAAATAATTTTATTTACTAGAATGCAAGCTTAAATTATTTTCAGAGATATAATACAGTCATAACAATATATTAACTGTATTTAATGATGAAAATAAGCCACTTAACAACGATAACCATCATTGGTTTAACATGTTTTCGATTTTGATTTAATATTAATATGAGTTGCAATCTGAAACAGCAAGAGAGCTTTTGGCTATGGTTCTCGTAATTTTGAACAATGGTCAAGTGACGAGGACTAAACCTGAGCTGGAACCCTTCCACCAAACTTACACACCACACCAATGGTTGGTAATAAATTTAAAGTTAATCAACCCTTCTAGACGGTAGTTTCATCCAGTATACTACGGCAATCTAGTCCAATACGAATTGTTTATCCAAAAATTATTTTTTTCTGTAGCTTCATCTACACTTAAGTGGGAGAAAAGCGACTCACACTTCCATTTACTCATCGCGAGATTTCTAGATTTATCAGACCTACATACTTGAAATTTGGCATACATGTACCGCTTGTTGAGTAGAGCCGCTAAGAATAGGTTTTGTGGAAATTGATTCATAAGATAGGTTACAAGGGCGTTATGAATTTAAAAAAAAACACTTTTTAAAAAAAAATAGACATATGGACTAGGAGTTCTTTATGAAATGAGTAGAGATCCAATAAGTTGAGATTTGAGGAAATTGACATCGCGGATGTGTTCTAGAGGCTTACAAATGATAAATGTCCTTTTCTTAGAAATTCAAGTCATGTTCTTTTTATATCAAGAATATTTTTAATAAAATTGAAATCTTCATGCAAGGACTTAGATAACAATGGCATAAAAAATGTGTAATTTACAATGTCATAAAATACTGAGGGAATTGGTAACGGAAAATATACATACATATATTAAATTTAGAGTTGTTCATTGTAAAAATTGCAACTTCTCAATCTATTTTTAAAGTAGTTACGCAGAAAGACGTCCAGGAGAACAAATATGAATTTACTTAAAACAATTTTCTTCGAAATATTATATAAAAAAGCATACGCACTTATACATAAAAGCAGCACGAAACACACTCTGGAAGTAAACAGCGTACATATGTGTACTTTTTTATTTCAAATGATTTTTCGGATTACATACTTCTAACTCTATATCTTCTAAAAACTACTTTACGCTTATGATGACCATTTTTGGCACTCGAATTGTTGAAATTCTGTGGCGGATGAAATATAGTTTCCTATCATCGCTAAATTTGATGTATGACTCGGTACTTATTAATATATAAAGTTGGAGTTAAAATTATATTCTTGTTAAGCGGGTAAGTTAAAACAAGAACCACGTGACATCCTGGAGGATACAAAACCAAATTGAGAGAAAGAAAATAATTCTTATGAGATTTTTATTTTGGGGACTTTTAATTTCAGTTCTTCAACTCCATTTTTTCTCACTTTTTATTATTCTAAGAAACAATTAGATATACTGATTGTCCAAATCAGAGGTTAGGATACCATGCCTCACCGCGGTAGAATAACAAACGAGTGGGTGCAGGAAAACAAAAGTATTCGTGCATATCGCATTCCACCGAACGAGTCTTCTCTCTCTCTCTGTCAGTTCTAATCAATGTCCAAGAGTCAACTACGAATGCCATTTTGATGTATAATTTGAAACGCTTTAATCAAAATATTTATTTAATTGACAGTGAGTCTCTCCAAATTACTGGAAGCAAATTTAGATGTAACTGGAAGGTAATATCGAAGCTATTTTATCTTTTACAGGAAGATAAAATGTTCCTAAATAAAGGTTAAACTGACACTGAATACTTCATTTTTTTAAAGAAAAATAGGTATTTCTTTAAGAGCAATAATTTTTTGTGTGAAACACAGTTATTAAGGTATCCGAACACGTTCGGAGTACTTTTTAACAAAATAGCATACTAAAACATTATAAATGCTCTTTTAGGACTCAATACCAATAAATATTACTATTTAACAATCAAAATTTAAAATAAATTCCCTGAATTTTACAAAAATCACAATTATAAGTGAAATTTTAGCAACATTTTTGAAAAACTTGAAAGCAGTTAGAGAAAAAGCAATAAACATATATTAATAAAGTATTACTAACACAAATTAGATGCATTTTTCTAGAAAATGTACTAAAATTTTATTTTTTTATTAAAATTTGAAAATTTTAGAGCTTATTGAGTAAACATTATAAGAAATGTTACATTTTTTATGAGACCCTTATTTAAATAACAAGCCATAACTCAAAAAGTACTCATACAATAAGAAATATTTTAGTACATTCTCTAGAAAATAACATAAATATCAGGTTCAAAAAGTTTTATAGAAATACATCGTAATATTTTGAGTTATCAGACTCGCCATGATAGATTTTGAGTAATTTAAAGGCCAACTTTTGGTAGATCAAAAACCCACTTCCGGTTTTTCTAAATTTATAAAATTGATTGTAACTTGGCCTCTAGGTAGTGTAAGAACAAAATAAAGTATGTTTAGTAAAGTCAAAAGATAGCTCTATTCAATAAAATAAAAAACAAAAATATCTGTCTTGACTGAATTTGGTCATTTTCAACGAGTTCGGATACCTTAAAAAAATCTTTTGATGGGGCAATCTTCAAAAATATATGCTCCCCATATGAAAGACGCGTGAAAAATATATTAATGTTTACTTACATAAAATTTGAGTAATTTATTTTTCATTGATCATGCAAATCACACGTCACAAAAATTAGACAATTTTATCGAATGGTCAAGAGCCAGTGTGTAAGGGATATTTTAAAGCAGTCAATATGAAAGAAAAGAGGGAATAAAAAGTATTATGGGAGTCAGCATAGAAACAGACAAGATAAGGTTTTAAATAATGCTTTCTTTTTTTTTTATTACTTATTTCATTGGAAGTCAAGAAAAACCTAGTTGATTTTAGAACTGTTACTTCATGTTTTTAGAGAATATATATAAACTAACAAAGGATATAATTTTCTTAAAAATTAAACGGTGTTTAGATATATGTAACTTTTTATGCTTTTATTTTCCTTTTTTATTAGGCGTACATAACGCTCATCCATAAATTAAACTCTCAGCTTTTTTTTTTTTTTTCTGTATTAAAAGAGCGCAGAGTATACGGTACATGTATGAAAAGTTACGTTATGCATATTTAGCATTTCAAGACAAAGAAATATTTCCTGTTGAACAAATAAAAAGAGACTACCTATTTCCAGCTCAGAAGAACCAAGCGATAAATACGTTATGTTTTAATTTATTTATAAAGAAAAGTTCTTACACAGTGCTTTGTACTTTTACATGCTTTTCATATATGCTTTCTTCAAATATAAAATTACTCCAATTTTTTCTTATTTTTAGAAAAAATTCAGATTTGTAAACTATATTATCAGAATAAAGTTTCTTAAATATTTTAATTCATAAGTATGAATCGAACTAGAAAACAAGCGACGCGATTCAAAATTAAAGAAAGCCTTATCTTCGTAAGTATTTCAAACGGAGCACAACTCTACACTTGAATTCATTAGCATATTTCAATTAAAAAAATTAAATACAGCAAAAATTAAAATATAACAAGTAAATATTTTTTCAGATTATCAAAAAGTAATCTTTTATAATCAAGAATCAATTTGGTATTATTACGAACACATATTGTATAACCAAATGCATTTTATTCTAGTTTTTATATTATTGTGCGATTGATAAGATTAAGTACAATTTACATTTCCAAATTGATATTAGCCTATGTCTCTCTCAAACTTTTTTATTCTTCTTTAGATGTTTGAACTTATTTGCTTCTACCATAAAATTAAATGAGTATTATTAATAAAATATTATTTTTAATTGTAAATTTTAGTATTTAATTATTTTTAAAAATATTCATTATTTTTATAGATGCAATTTTACAATGCTTTTTAACTTTTTTTTCTTTTTCCTCTATAGTTCTTTTTTATGATTTATTTTAAGGAGAATACAAGTAATTCTTTTATGCAAAATTTGCTCCAATGTTTAAAAATCGTTATCTTGAATGAACCTTCAGTAAAAATTGTACAATTTAGCAAAAAGATTTTAATCAATTTATAATTTAGTTCAATGAGAATTTTAGCAAACAATTATAGTTGATTTCAAATAATATTAACATTGAATTATCAAATCCAGCCTATCTCTATTCAAACTGTACTTTCAACTATTATTTAAGTAGTTATTAGTTTCTAGTTATCAACAGATATAATTAAGGCTTTTCATAGTTTACTTAATTAATAGCAATAAATTAGTTTTAGAAGACCAGGGTCTTCAACGAAACTGTAATACACTCAGCCTTTTTTAAACCTGGTAAATTTATACATAGTAATTTTAATCTGAGTATTCTCTCTATAATGCATCCCTTTAAGTGCTACTTTTTAGATTGTCCAAATGGTCTCATAGTGATTGGAAAGTAAAGAGACGAGCCTTGAAGGGTATATGAAAGCACAGTGTTATTTAGATTAGTTTGTTCTTGAACTCATATATACCATGTTTTATATTGTACATATACACTCTATTTGTTTTAATTAATTCTAAGGAAACACGTTTAGTATTGTTTGCATAATATGAATAACTTATCTCTTTTAGATCTTTTATCAATTCCATATTGAATTTGTGATGTGTAGATAGATGGAAGAAAATCTTGAGTAGAAATCCCGTTCCATTTAATTTTGTTTGTTTGATCAATATTATTAATACATTTAAGTCAATTTTCGTTTAAAATGATATTTAAAAATTATACCAGTTATTTTTTCCTTTAACAGTTAAAAATCAAATTAGTATTTTTATTTTCTTATTTGGAAGAATTTAGTAATTTTTTAAGTATACGAGGAATTTTGAGATGAGTTCTGAAATTTCTGAGATACACACTTAGGTTTTCTAAGTTATACTTACAAAATTTTAGGTGTGTTCAAAGTAGTCTCCTCCAGCATCAATGCACTTTTGTAGACAAATGTTCCACATGTTAAATACCTCAAACGACTCATTTTCTGGAATTTCTGAAAAAAATACATTTATAACCACGTCAATCTTTTCTGAATGAAAACAACGTCCACGTAAATTCCTTTATTTGATTAGACTAGATACATAGCTAGATCCAGAGAATAAGATTGATGTTCCATCACTTTCATTTGTTTTTGTTTCAGAGACTCAAATGTTAATCCGGATGCATGGGAAGATGCATTGTCATAGTGAAGCTTTAGTCCCCTAATATTCACTTCTTGGAGTATTTATGGAAAACGTTTAGCGGTATACAAGTTTGCTGTTGCTGTCTTCTGTCGTTCCAACTTGATGAATTTGACAAATCCCGTACTTCTAAAGAAAAAGGCAACGGCTTTTTTCATTGCTCGTTGTCTTTTCGCCATTGTTGGGTTGGGGTCTTCTAAGATCCTCACTTTGCTTTCTTGACATTTTGGAACGTCAAAAAACGGTATTTATGATTTATCATCCGTTACAATTTTAGAAATGATGCGATGGTCACCATGGTTTAGTAATTTAAGGTCTCTTTACTGATTTTGACACGCTCTTCTTTTTTGCGCTCAGTTAGATCATGGGAAATCTAACGGCAAATTGCTTTTTTTCATACGTAATTCTTCATGAATATTTTTATGTATGGCTGCGGATCCAACGTTAAGTTCCTTCTGTATCTTTTGGTAGGTACAGCAATTATCATCCATTAATATATCCGTATGGTAGATACATTATCCGGGATTACTGCCGACCGCACACGGACTTCCTGTGTGTTCTTCATCCTGAAAAGAATTACGGCCTCTGCAAAATTCTTTAAACCATCTGAATACAGTAGCACATCATGGAGATTCATCACCAAATGCTAACTGTAGCCATTGAACGCGTATTGGTATTTTTTTTAAATCCCGCTTTAAGGTATCCGAACACGTTCGGAGTACTTTTTAACAAAATAGCATACTAAAACATTATAAATGCCCTTTTAGGACTCATTACCAATAAATATTACTATTAAACTATCAAAATTTAAAATACATTACCTGAATTTTACAAAAATCACAATTATATGTGAAATTTTAGCAATATTTTTGAAAAACTTGAAAGCAGTTAGAGAAAAAAGTAATAAGCATATATTAGTAAAAGTATTACTAAAACAAATTAGATGCATTTATCTAGAAAGTGTACTAAAATTTTAATTTTTTATTAAAATTTGAAAAATTTTAGAGCTTATTGAGTAAACATTATAAGAAATGTTAAATTTTTAATGAGACCATTATTTAAATAACAAGCCATAACTCAAAAAGTATTCATACAATAAGAAATATTTTAGTACATTCTTTAGAAAGTAACATAAATATTAGGTTCAAAAAGTTTTATAGAAATACATTCGTAATATTTTGAGTTATCAGACTCGTCATGATAGATTTTGAGCAATTTATATAAATGCCCACTTCTGGTAGATCAAAACCCCACTTCCGGTTTTTCTAAATTTATAAAATTGATTGTATCTTGGCCTCTAGGTAGTGTAGAAACAAAACAAAGTGTTTCGTAAAATCAAAAGATAGCTCTATTCAATAAAATAAAAAACAAAAATATCTGCCTTGACTGAATTTGGTCATTTTCAACGTGTTCGGATACCTTAAAATCATATAAAACTACAGTACAGCAATGTTCTCGCGTTATAACTCATTTTTCTCTTTTGTCTAAAATTTATTCCACGCTATACCACTTGAAGTAAGTCGCTAAAAATCGTCTGCTTTGTGAAAATGCTTTGTATTTTCAAATTATAAACTGTTATTGATATTATTATTTTTGTAACTCTTCTTCCTAACTGCTGATCTTAAAAATTTCAGAGTTACCCTAGTATTATTACAAGTATAAAACATAGTTTTATAATGTAATCGAATTGTTTTTTACTTACAAGTACGTATACCGCATACAGTTTTTAATCATAACCGCAAAAAATTTTTAAAATTATAACAGCATTTGGAGTTTTTTTTAATACTTTAAAACAAATTTGCCTTTTTGTTTATTTATTTGAAAGGAGTTTATATTTTTCTAAGTTAATGTTGTCAGTATTCAACATATTTTTATAATGTGTTGCAATGTACTCATTTTTATAATTTAATATGATTTTTTTGGAAATAAATATACAGCATAATGTTATGGGACACATGCAATTTATTCAGAATAAAATAATAGCTTACTGAATTATATAGCAAAGTATTCCACATAAATCTTTTCAAATGAACATTCTTAATTTATTTAAATAAATATATATAAAAAGTAACTCATTCTTCATATTTCTCAACAATGCATGATAATTATAACTGCACAATAGGTATATGGGTAAGAGCAAAATTATGCATTCCTCTCGTTTAAAAATCGCAACTATTGTTACGATTATTTTAACACTCTTGATTTACTTGCAAGCCCACTATTAGCTTAAAACAATTAAACGATTGAGACTATTGTTTAAGTACTATCTTTGTGTGATCCAAAAGCATTTCATTATTGAAATACTATGCGATTACAATTGTCAATTCTTTGAAACATATCTATTATTGAGCATGCGTGATAATAAATATTTGTTTATTTAAACTATATATTTATTAATTTTGCACGTATAAATATGTTCCTATTTATAATAATATAAATAGGATAATAATATACTTAATATACTCTAATAGGCTTAATATACTCTACACTCATTGAAATTTTTATAGAAAATAAGACATTTATACATCTATAAATGCATTTTTCATTTTTTTTTCATTTTCTTTCATAAAATAATTTCCGTGATAGTTTAAAATCATTAGCAGATCATATTTCATTATTAAAATAACATCATCAATCTAAAACTTAAAAATAATTGGTAACAGCACTATCCTACAAGTAATTATTTTAAATTTTTCATTTCCCTTGCATAGAAGTTATACAAATCAAACAAATATTATTGATAGACTTAACGAAATACAAGAGGAAAACTACCGAAAACTGAACTACAAACAGCCTCTTAATTCTAGTTTATATATAAAAAAAATATATTTATTTTAAAAAAGATTTTTTTTCAATGCCATGTAATTCACAAACCAGTTTTGAAAAATACTATACTATTGAAAAATGCTTCAAAATTGCATGAGAATCGTCTCATTCTTCAAAATATAAATTAATCAACTTGCTATTATGTAAAATAGGTACAAGAAATTTTGAAACTGTGTTATGGATTTGGAATTATGTCATTTCTAAAAAATCCTAACATTGGATTTTCTTACTTTCTTGCACAAGACGGATAAACCAAATATCAAAATAAGGAAAACATTCGCAAGGCAATCGCAGTTGTGATATATCCCCCCACCCTAGTGACAAAAATCTGCCTCTCACTTTTTACAACTTATAAGTATTTAAATCAATTATTTGAAGTTTTTAGCCATATTCAATTAAAACTAAAATAAACTTTTCTATTACATGTTTTGGCTTTGTTAATTTTACAAAGGTACTATAGGGGATGAATTTCTCAATTGGAAGTATTTGAATCAGTTATAGATCAACTTAATAAAGATATTCAATATTTATTTAATACTATTTCCCTTAACAAATTTTATATGACCTCAAATGTAAAGCGTAAACTATGTATACATTATTCAAGAATAATACCTAAAATATAAAAATAAACAAATTTCTCCACCTCTCCCCCATTTTTTCATAAATTAATCTGCTGGAAAATAACATAAATATAGTAATATAACATCAGTTTTTATAGGAATAATTTTTTGAGACAATTTGTATTTCACTTAAAATCTTCTGAAAGAGACAAGAAAATAGGCATTCATATGCTTATTTGTGAAGCCTACATATAAATATTCTGCAAAAATCGTTGATGAAAAGTATTTTTAGTACTTTTCTGTTTCACCAGTGAAAATCTCGCCAAGTTGCTGTTATTGGCGACAGCACATAATATACACATAAAAATATGAATAAATATTAGTTCTTAAATGTTTTTCACCCATTTTTGATGTATTTTGAAGAAAACGTACTGTTAAGAAAATGCCACGATTTATTTTTGAAATGTAATGATAAAAGGTTACCAGTGGGAAAAATCAATTCGGCTTCAGTTGTATCATTTTTGGCGACATTATTGCTTGAACAAGCAAAACGGAAAAGTACTGCATTTTCATTTCCTTTTTTTAATTTGATAATTAATTTGGAAATCTATAGTTTTAAAATACAAATGTTAAGTAACATCACTTCTCACACAATATATATATCCACCTTCAGACATTTAAACACGACAAAACCCGATTAGAAACCTGACCTGAAAATCCACTGTCCAAACTTCCACATTACACTATACGTGAGAGCTTGGGGCTTCAACCAATTTAACTTATATTCACTTCCCTAGATGACGGGTCTTCTATGGCATTAGAGATCGAGCTCATAAATCGCCGGTTATGAACTCGTGACTATGAACATTAGGCAACTACATTAACATTTTCTAAAGAAACAAACTACTCAGATTTCTTGTCGATAGTTGAGAAGAGAAAACATTTATTCATTTGGGATAATATCTGTTACAATTACACATATTACAATAAGCCAACTAATTTTCAAATACTGAAATGCAACTTTACAATATGTGACTAGAAAAATATTCGATTTTATTTTTTATAACGTAACAAGCTAACTTTGTAAACTGTTTACATATTTTTTGTAACAGTTACGATAATATAAGGTTGTTTCAGATGCAATAAGAGAAAAGTAACTGATATAGCATGTAATTTACTGATATCTATACCAGAAACAATCTAGTTATTAAAGTACTCTTACATGAGTGACAAAAATAATTCTGATTAATATCCTCAGAAAGATACATTTACCTTTCTTTTTAGGGTAAACACATACATGAAATCATTTATTTCAGCTTTATACAATAATGATAATCCTATAAAAATAATTATTTCTAGGATATGTAAGGTTTTAGAAATAATAATATTAAGTTAAGCACATACTATATATCTCTTAAAAGACTTAGTGATTTCGAATTAATAAATTTAAACTATACAAATAACTATTCAAAAGGAAGCTCATCTTTCAGCTTAACTATAATATATATATATATATAATAATATATATATAATATCGCAAGACAATATTATTATTTTAAATGCAGTATTTTGAGATGTAGGAGTTGTAAGTGAAATAGATTAATATGGCATGTATAATTTTAAATGTTAGAGTAAAACAGAAAAAAAAATGCTTCATTAAATTAGTTTAAAATTAAGTTAACGATATAGAAAAACGTGTTTAGAATTGTGAAAACATACCAATAAAAAAGCATATACAATTTCTTCAAAGAGGCAAAATCTTTAACATAAGGATGCACAATTGAAAAACATTAATTCCTTTTACAATTGAAATCAAAAGAAGAACAGAATTTATATACACTCATGTACATAAATTAAGGATAATGAAGTTCAGGCAAACAAAGAGACAGAAGCAAAAGAAATTTGACTTATTTGTAAAGTCTATTTATTAAACAAAAGGAAAAGAGCAAAAAAGATGCTATATGTTGGACATAATTAATAAAAATTGCGATTTTTACTCCCTGGAGCAAATTTAAAAAAAAGAACCTATTTACAAAAAACAGTATAACATGGTTAGTATGATGGTTAGTACGGAGTATGTCTCCCGGACGATGCAATACAGGCCTTACAACGCCTACAAATGCTGAGTATCAAATTATCGATCTGATCTTGGGGAATATTACACCACTCATCAAGCAATGCCCTCCGAAGTTCCGGTAGACAGGTGGGAGGGGGTTGACGGGCTGCAATTCGTCCGCCAAGCATATCCCACACATGTTCTATTGGATTTAAGTCCAGTGAGTATGCTGGCCAATCCATACAGGTGATATCCTCCGTTTGAAGGCATTCGTCTACAATGTTTGCACAGTGAGGACGGGCGTTGTCATCCATAAACAGAAATTCAGCACCCATGGCGCCCTGAAACAAACGTACTGTTTTTCCAAAATGATATCCCGATAGATGTGGGCGGTCATCGTTACACTCTAAACATGCAGGTCAGTTCTGGAACCAAGAATAATTCCTCCCCAAACGAGCCATCCTGCACCACCGTAACATTGTCGTTCAATGGTGTTCTCTTGGTTGTAACGGGTACCTGGCGCTCTCCATATGAAAGTCCGGCGAGAATCAGACTGCAAACTAAACCTGGATTCGTCGGAAAACATTACACACGACCACTGTTGCGATGTCCACAATGCATGCTCTCTACTCCGGGTTAATCGCAGGCGACAGTGAGTTGCGGTAAGGGGAACACATCTGACAGGCCTACGAGCATATAGACCAATGTGCCCTAAGCGTCTGTACACGGTCTGCCTTGAAACTGTCGTACCGGTAGCTGAAGAGAGCTGACGAGATAGGTCTGATGCTGTGCTCCGTCTGTTTCTTTTGGCAGTAACTGCCAAATACCGGTCCTCATTCGGCGTTGTAACTCGGGGGCGACCTGTGCTGTAACATCTACTCACATTACCATCATCTTGGGATCGTTGCCAAAGCCTGGATATGACATTCTGGGCGATTCCACGTTCCTCGGATATTTCAAGCCGGGTACGTCCACATTCCAGTCGTCCGATAATTCTACCACGTAAAAAATCATCCAAATGTGCTTCCTTTGTGCCACAACTATGGGGTTATTGCACTGAAAGGCTTTTAAAGCGCTTGTGAACAATTTTACTTCTTTGCCACCATTCCTTATATACCCCTCTCTTACACTCTCGTCATTGTGACGTACTATCCGCGCCATCTGGTGGTTTCCTGTAATTTGCATATTCTTCTTCAAGATGTGTGTGATAATTCTACATGTGAAATTTTTATTTTAGAGTTCAATTTCTGTGTGATTCTGAATTATCCTTAATTTATGGACATGCGTGTATAAGAAACAAGCACAAATTTATAATATGGTATATTTTTTTAAACTACGAGTGAGTAAATTATGAAACTCTAAATTAAGGTAATTTATATTTAAACTTTTTGGCATAAATACATAACCATATAATCTGCTTATAATAAAATCTGATTTCTTTATTTCAAACAAATAATGAAGTTTTAATGAATTATTCTATGACCTTTAGTTGTTGAAATCCCATTTTTAATTTTTTTTCTTCCCTTTGTTCTATACATTGTATAAAAATAAATATATATATATATTTCTCGCTAGCAGATAAACTGTTTGAGAATTAATTTACAGGTTCAATTAAAAATTTTAAGAAATTAGGCTACTATTATTTAGTAATTTTTAAAGAGTTTTTCTGAAGGTTATGGAGCGGAGAAGTAACTTTTTAAGAAAATCATTTTGAATAAACTTGTTTAATTCTATTAAAATTGTCAAAGATATGCTACGGCTTTGATTAACCGTTGAAGTTACCGATTTTTTTAGTTTTAACATCGTGATTCTTAAAGGAAACATGACTAATTTCTCTTTGGAAATTCTCCGAGGGCCCATTTTTGCTTGTGTATGTGACCTAAAGTATTATTCTAAAAGACACAAATCATGTTGTTACATTAATCTACAGTCAATCTTACTTCATTGTCAATATTTAAGGTTCCATACGTTTAGCTGTGCTGTAGATAAAACAGGTATCACCTTTATCACATAATTTTTGCGAATAATGTCCAAAAGCCAATCTTACTGTCCACTGTTTGCCAAACTAGCTACCACATTCCACAAAGTTTTCACATTTTTATTTTTCAAGCTCTAATATCCCGCAGTATCTGCGTTAAATAATTATATAAAATATCATCTTATTAAAAATATTACGTAACTATGTCTAAATTTATTTACACACTCAATATTTAAACTTATTATTTATTATTTTATTTCTATTTTTTATTGTTTTATGTTAAAATAATAAGAACGAAAAATATTAAAGCAAATAGTAATGGAAAATTTTGAAGTGAAAAAAATAATAAAATTAATTGAAAATTTGTTACCTTGAGCCCGGAGAGTTAATTGCTTGGAGTAATTTCTTCTTTTTTTTATTTCACATACTTTGTATGTTTTGTTTATATGTTTCTAGATGTTTTTTTTGTTTTGTTTTAGTATTTGAATTTAAACAAAACATGCAAGTATTCTGAATATATTTTTATGCATTCTTGCAGTATTTGCACACATTAGTTAAGCGTTATTGTGCGAGGAATGTGCACAAGGACATGCACAAACCTGAAATTTGATAATGAAATTATAATACATAACCATAAATACTGGTCCTCTTAGAAATAAATAAAAAAAATAAATAGAATGTTTACATTCCAAAAAACTTATACATATTAATGTCTAATATACTTGAAATACATATTGAGCTTTATAATAGCGGATTTGTAGCAGTACTATATATCTTATAACAACTAATTAATTCTTTTGAACATTTAATTTTGAATATTTTGTTTTTTAATGCTAATTCCTGTCTAAAATAGAAGAAATGACTAAATATTCCCCCATTAAAAGTATGAAACTTAAGTGAATAAGCAATTTTACAAATTTCACGCGCGCGTTTGATTTTACACCCATATTTCTTTATGGTAGCTTAAAGAGAAATAATGTGTCGCTCTTTCTCTCTCTCTCTCTCTGTATATATATATATATATATATATATATATATATATACATATTTTCAAAAAAGTTTTAGTTGCTATAATATATTCATTACGTAATATCGTAACAATAACAACGTTAAAGATAGCTCGCCAAATTAGCAACCCCGTATTCACATGCGCCATATGCGCTGAATCTGACAATCACGTGTGTGCTTCGTTTCATATAATACCGCCTAAAGAATTTTTATAGTCAACGGAACTAAATACTCAACTTTTCAGGAAGCTGCAAAAGCTGCAGATTTATCAAAATCTTTGGACCTTATCAAGGAAGCGTTGGACGATGCAGCTCAAGTGATGGATTTAACTGAAGAGAAGCACCAGGAATGAGCTTTCGAAAAAAGAACAAATAAATAGAGCTGCAGTTTACAATTTGAGCAATAAGTATGAACAATTGTATAATTTGTACAATTAGTGTTGGTCTACCATTAAGCGGCTAGTTAATTTAAAGTATAGTTAAATCAAAAATATCATTTTTTATATTCAAATTATATTTTAGTCTCAAAATCGATATAATTAAAAGTTTTCCACTGAATTTTCTATGTATTTCTGAATACAGTTCAAACAGATTTAACAATATTTAGCAATTATTTTATAATTTAATATTCATTTAACATTTATATGAGATATAACTATTTGGAAAAATGGATTAAGCCCTAGCCTGCTAGTATTTATTATGGTAAATAACAAAAGATGTGCAGAGCAATCCTCACAGAGCCAGCTAGTACACATATTTCATTATCAACTAGCAAATATATATATTGATCATTATCCAAAACGCATCTTTAAGAAAATATTGAAATCCGATGAAGAATTTGGATCTGACCTCTTATTGGTTCTCAGATCAGAAACTGGTGTCTCTAAAACTGAAAATTCCATTTATTTTGCCTGCTGTGTTATTTACAATATTTGAGCTTCTTGGAAGAGAATCTCAAACTTTATAGTGAATATAACTATTAAAGACGATGCTTGAGAAGTAGTTTAGAAAATAGAAGGTTTCTTGCTGGAAATCAGAAGCAAAACATAATGTTTAAGTGTAAAGTTAAAGTTCAAGATTAAATATTGCATTCTTTTTTAAATTTGTATTTATGGTATACTGAATAACAATCCTGCAACGAGTTTCTTAGCGATTGAATAAATAAATGACTTTTTTACGAAATAATCATGATAAGTCAAAGAATAAATTATTCTATTAATTAAAAGTAAGTAAATCCTTTTATGATACTTATAAATATTAGAATTTTTCTTATAAGTATTAGATCTTTATATGTAGAATTGGAGTATGCATAAGTCTTAATTGTTAATAGGATGATAAATTCTAAGTGTGTAATTTTTTCTTAAGTTTTTTAAAATCATCATCGTTATTTAATTACATCAACAATAATGCTAAGCGAAATATTTCTCCAATTTGTAAAATGACGATCAATATAATCAAAATATTTATTGATTTTTCTATGTAGCTACAAAATCACATTAAGTCGAAGAAGGCATACTTAGATTCGCTGATGTATAAGAAAAATAGTCATTTTGCTAATAATTTCAGTTTCAAGCATCCATGTATAAA
>BMAO01031987.1:0-17520 GCA_019973975.1 Trichonephila clavata | reverse complement strand
CAAACAAAAAATGCAATTTAAAATTTTGTCTTGAGCCGTCACCATTCGCTAGATGACCCGCACTCATCAGCAACTACCATTGCGTAAGAAAAATAATTTTAAATCACTGAAAATGGTGCAAAAATTATGCATAGGCAAACTTTCCTTAAACTTTTAGATTTTAAAGCATATTTTCATGGATTGGGTTCTCCTGTATTTTCGTGGATCATAGTGGATGGAAACTGCTTTGAAGAGGAATTCTCAAATATTTTTCCGGAACCTTCCATGGTGGTGAAGTACGGCTGATGGTCTGCTCTTTCTACTAGAACAACTCTTCCAAGAACTTTACATTGACATTTTGTTTCCACGGTAGGAAATCATACCGACTTTACTGCAATTTATTTACAGCAGGAAAATTTTCATTTTAATTATTAGTGATTAAATAGTCGTAGCCGAAAAATTAAAAAGAGGCTTGTTCGTGATCACATTGTTTATTTGAGTATGCTTCTCATACTCAGCCAAAAATACAAGAGATTATTCAATTAGCAAGTATTTATATATAGGAAAGAACCGAGAAAAGTACATTATAAAAAATACAGTCACGTGTCTATGTGAAGGGAATAACTAGTTATTTATAGAAATGACATCATTGTTTAGGGAATATTAATCAGTATTACTAAAAGCGCATGAAAACCATTAAGTAGCCTATATTTCTTGCAATCGCTAATAAATCTATCAAATTTCAAGGTCTAAAGAATCAGTAATAAACCAACATGTTTTTAATGTTTGAGAAAGAGATGCATTTCGAAATAAGAGTATTAGGATTTATGAATTAGATGTTTGAATAAAGGATATTCGAATTATGAGTTGATATTAATTTAAGTTATTACATATATATATATATATATATGTATTATTTGTAATAATTCCCGTTCGTTTCAGCCTGAACAACTTTTTATTTGTAATAGTTCAGAACCTCCAGGACTTTCATTGAAATATGTAACTGTTAGTTACCCGCATAATGGGATAATAATAACTTTATCTCTTAAAAATGTACAGTGTAGTGTTTTTTCAATTATTCATTATTTAACCGAGTGGTAGCTCATCGCGCTCCCACGCCACAGATCCGGGGTACAAACCCCGGGCTGGACAAGGCCACCTTAGCCTTTCATCCCTTTAGTGGGTTGATAAATGAGTACCAAGCTTGCTTGGGATTTAAACACTGAGGGATTCACGTCACACTGACCACCTGACTGGAATATCAGCTCACGCACCAAAAAGCTCACGGTCACGAAAACTGAGATGAGCACAGTAGACAAAATGTCTGAGAAAATGAGATGAGCACAGAGTCTTCAATGGGCTGTTGCGTCAATGAGTTTAGTTTAGTTCATTTTTCAACCACATCGTTCGATGTATGTCGACTAAGGACAAGAGTCGTCCTCGAAAGTCATGTGAGTTTTTACCCTTCCGGTGCCATTTCGTATAAAAACTGAGATTTTCTGGAAAATTCCTCCGCTTCTTGTCCTCGTAATGTAGTATACGCGTGTGTCTTTTTGTGCTGTGTGTTTTCAGTGTTTAGTGTCATCCATATTTGTTTTGTGTCTAAATGTGCAATAAACTGGATTATCATCAATAAAAGATAGCCTCGTCAATACCATCTATATTACATCAACCATCTAAAATGTGATCACCGTTAAAGAAATCCTTAGCACTCGCCACGTCTTTTCATATATATATATATATATATTAACTTTTATTTTTTATTAAGATTTACTTTACTTATACAACAGATTCTATATTATATAATAAATATAGTAGAATTATTGTATGTAATATATAGTAGAACTATTTCCCTATTATTTTAATATATCCACTTACAAAATAAATCAATCTTGATTACCCCGGTTTACATCTCTTGAAATTTTTCCTTTACTTTTAATAACATATTAGCTTGATTATTATTAATATTAATTATATAACAATAAACTTTCACCGAATGATGCTGCATATAGATATTTCAGGAATAATTTTTAATCGCAGCTTACGGTTCTCTTGATATTTTAAGAATCAAAAAAACACTTCGATTTTTGTGTTTGCATAGAATTGTGTTTTACACTCTGCTCCAATATGAGTTCTTGGTCTGCTGAAGCTGACTCCTTTTGCATAGTCCAGGTAAGAATTAAACGATTTCATCGTTATTTAGTATTTCCTTCCATGCTTCATTCCCATTGCTTCTCGGCTGGTATTTTCAAAAATTAAGAAATTATTCATTACTTTAACAAACCTCAGCACATTTTTTTAAAATTGGATATTTTATTATCTTACCTTAAATTGGATATCTGATTATCTTATTTAAATTGGATATCTGATTATCTTATTTAAATTGGATATCTAATTATCTTATCTTAAATTGGCTACCTTATTATCCTATCTTAAATTGGATATCTTGTGTTTTTAATTAAATATCTTATTATTTCTCTGTTATGTTAGTAAAACAGAAGTAATATCGTATATACCATTTGACAACATCATTCTTCTAAAAAGCAAGCAGTTCCGATATGAGCAACGAACTTCGACGATGAATTGCTTTTATAACGTGGATCATTCTTTAGTCTATGGTTTCTATTAGCGTTGCTACAATAGCACACAGGTAAATGTTTAACAAAAAAAAATAATTAGCATCTTCAAATTTTAAAATATCATCACTTTTTTAACGTTTTTGATGATGTTCTCCAGGAAAATCTATTTCCAGATAAATAAGAGTCTACTCTAGTGTAAACTAGCCTAGTGAGTGAAAAATTTATGGTTTCCTTTCTTTTTCAAATATGGACTCGCATTGAGAATTTCTCTTTTAGCAGTGTTTCAATAAAATGACAGGAAACACCTGCCGCGTACATTGAACAAATCGTATCACTTAAAAAGGTGGAATTTTCATTCCATAAACACTGTTCAAACTTGATGGGAAATACAACTTTTGATATTCATAACAATAAGACCTTTATATCTATAAGGTCAATCAAGGTTAAACTATTGTGCCTAGCTTATACAACTATTCTGATAAGAACTGAACTCGAACATAGCGTTTAAAAAGTTAAAATAACTAAATATTTCAGATTCCATTCACGAACGAAAATTTGAACTTAACGTTGCTTTCTAAAGAAAAAAAAAATATGATTTCGTGTAAATAAAATATTACAAGCTTGTTGAAGTTAAGCAGGGAAAAGGAAATTGTTTCTCCATAATTTTAAGAGTTACGTTAAATTTGGTTAACATTTTTATTGTTTAACATCAATATTTACATTCGAATAAAATAATTCTTGTTCCTATTTAACATGCTAAAAATATTTTATTTATCTTTTGTTAATTAAAATTCTAAAAATATCATCGATAGCATTATTCATGTACTCAACTTTAAAAGTAAAGTTTGTGACGGATCGATATGCGTCCTTACATCAACCCTCTTGGGAAATCTTTCGGCTATGAATATCAACAATCCTTTCTGAAGAAGGAACCGTGATATGCAGATTAGGTCTATTAATATGGTTCAGGTTTGCTTGCTGGGAGATATATAGATTGATGGAGAGGGATATAGACAGAGGTAAATTGATGTTTAATTGAAGTTGCCAAGAGATTGAAATATTTAGAAGTAGAAGATAGGAAGAACATCTACAGATCTAGTCATATTGATACTCGTTTTGAGCTTTAAATTATTAAAGAGATTTTAGTGACAATTAGTCAAATAGCTACTGTGTAAATCATTTAAGTAGAGGATTGATTCATAAAAAGTGGATCAATTGATTAGAAGTTGTCTCCGAACTCGCGACTCTCGTTGCAAAACCCCTTTTCTTTACTGAGAAATATCTCAACCTAATTGGTTATTTGAATTTTGTCTGTGTTAATCAGTGTGCTGAATAAATAATTAAAAGGTATCATGCCGAGTCGTCCTTCACGTCCTCTCACACCTTTAGCCGGGTCCGAGAGTAGACAAGGGGAGTTACAAGTTGACATCGTGATTTTACAAGAACATTTTTGCGATTTTAGGCGATTAAAACCTCGAAAATATCATCTTAAAGAATAATTTTTTGGTGAAATATCTGGAAAAAAGTGGGGGGAGGGAATAAGAAACAGTTGTATTGATATACAATAAGTGCTTCTTTAACTAATGGAAAATTAAATAAATATTATAGGATGATATAATAAATGGCAATCATGTAAATCTAAACAACTTCACCGCTTAGAGCAGCAATACTCAACCCCTGCGGCCAACCGAGCCTTTTTAAGTGGCCCAGTATGGTTTATTGCACTGAGAAATTCATTTATTTATAAAAATTTGGTTGGAAATTCTTTGTTAACAAGTTAAATACATCAATTTTACTTATTGCTGTCGATGTTGCATAAGTGCCAATTGATATATTATTTTTTCTGATTAGTGATAATAGACAACAGTAGAGTAACGACCATTTTATGAGTGAAACTAATTTTTAAATATGTTTCATATCTTGCAAGCGAAAAATATTTGAAGAAAATACTTTGTTGGAAGACGATTTTGAAATTGAATTTTTTGTAGTGAAAAACATGCATCAGTAATTGTTTGAACTGTCACGAAAGTGTTATATTTAAATAATACCAATAAACAGGAATCATTCAATGACACTTTTCCTAGAAGATCTCTTTCAAGAGGTGATAAATTGGCTTTCTTGAAAAATATTTACAGCAGCAAAAAAGTGTTTTGCCAATGGTAATGTCACAGCGGTAACAAAGGCACCCTATGAAACTTGTCATATTATTGGTAATCATATGAAATCATTTACTGATGCAGAGATTGTAAAAGAGTGATTCTTAAATGCTTCCAATTTAAAATTTAGTGACAAAAATAGAAAATAATAATCAAAAAAAGGACAAAGGAATTTTAATTTTTTAATCAATTTCTACATTTTAAATTTTTTATGTTATCTTGGTCTTAAAGCATTTCTCCCCTCCCCCTTTCCTCCATTAATTCTCATGTTGCGGCCCGTGTGAAATAGCTGACATATGTATGGGGCCCAGCAAAAAAAAAAGGCTGAGTACCCCCGGATTAGAGTAATGCCGATAGTATAAATGATGATGTTATCAAAAAAGAGAGAGCTTCCCTGTAAGGTAAAAAAGTAAGTGATAAAATATTAGTGACTCATCGCTAAACTTTCGAAAAAAAATCGTATGAATGAAATTACACAATAAACAATGCAGAATTTACATAAATTTTTATTGGATTTGATTCGTCTAGGCTAAAACGTCTACTAAATTTACCCCAATTTAAATGCTTTTTGAAGTTTTCATTTTTACTGCATCGTTTTCGTCTTTCACTAAGTTTCTCCACTTTCTAAATATGAACAACTGAATGAAATAATTATATTATATTTTTCATTCGTCAATAAATTAAAATATTTATACTTCAATACGTCTATTGGTTTTGAAATCAGAAGATTAAAAAAAAAAAAAAAAACGTAAAGTCATAGACAAGCGTAGTGTGCTGATATTGCATAAATGAAGTGAATTGCAGGTGGTTAAAGATTTTGAAAAGTTGAATTAATCCTCAATACACAGTAACATTAGAAATGCATTAATTATATTTTATAGTCTTGCAATCCAAACAGATATTTTAAAGAAGAAATTAAATAAAATAAAGAGAAAGATAAAATAACATTTTCTTATATTAAAACAAGTTTTCATTTTTTGTGAAACAATTCTACCAACTAATATTATTTATTCTTTAACGTTAAATTTTCGGAATTAAAAGCATATTAAAATTGGACTCCATATATAAAACTCATAAAATATATATATTAAGATTTTTAAAAATTAGGAATTTGAAGGTTAATCTATAGATTTTTTTTAGAAAGATTTGCTTGTGAAGACTCGGAAAGTGTTTTATTTAAATTTCATACAATATTTAAAAAGTATTTAGGAACATTGTATGCATGTACTATATTATATTTCATATAGTAATATACGAATAATATTTTATATCGTATTACATATAATGATTACATACTTCATAAAATATTATATTACATATAGTATTTAAAAGTTAGTAAATTATTATCTATTAAAAAGATAATTACTAATGAAAACTATAAAGAATGAGTACACAGTAAAATCTCTCTCTTTAAACTCTGTACTCTTTAAAAGGTTTTATTGTTATTCCTTTCATATATGAAACCTTTTTAACGAATTCTGTTTAAAAAAACTATAATACTTTTGTATTATTTTATTGATCTAAAGGACTTGGAAAATAATATAAATAGTCTTCCCAATTTCTAAGTACTACAAGTTTCTAAATGGAAATATTAAAGTATTTCAAATTAATGTTTTATTTTTTTTTCTCTCTCTTATAAGAGTTTTATTCTGTTGATTACGCGGTTGATTACGGTGTATCTGTGGGGGTCTGGACTGAAAATCAGTCCTCAATCTCAAGATAGTGTTATATATAACTTATGTTTTACTGAATTTGTTTCAAATACATATTCATTATAATAGATGGCGCTGCATGCCTTAACTTGAATTTCCGTGGTTATTTTTTCTCCCGATTGAAATGCTATACGCCGAAGTTGAATAATTATTTTAAAAAAGCTTTTCGAAAGCCCATATGTATATGAAACAAAAAAAAGAGGGGAAGGGAGGGAGGGGGAAGATCATCTAAAATGTTCCAAAAAAATTTTATATATGTTACATATTTCATTTTTTGTACTATCGTATATTAATACGATATTAATAGAATTTTTTGTTCCTTTAAAATTATTCATACACATCTCTGTTTCTCATTAAATTATTTCAAAAAGTAATATTTGAAAAAGTTGCTTTTAAAAGTTCTTTCGTCTTTCTCTCTCTGAATGAAACCGAAATACTTTTTCGGATAAAAAAAAGTGACTCAAATAAAATAATAAAATTCAAAGTATAGTGAAACCTTTCTTTACATAAAAACTTCTCATTTCTGTTGTCGAATAATTACTCTTTCGCGACTTATGTTGTACAAGTTCTCGATCCCAAACATTTGGAGTAAATCATCAATCCCATCACATTTATCATTATAGCGCGACTTAGCCAGAATATCAATTTTGAGAGCTTCTACGTAATAAGAATAATAATCCACAGCACTGGTGTAACGTAGGTACACCCCCGCATCGCGTGGCGGTATATCCTAAGGGACCCAAAGTCTGACTGACGCAAGTATATATTTAACCAATTTATAAAATATTAAATGCAAAACTTGACTTTGCAAGGGGCCCTAATATTCTCCGTTACGCCATTAATCCACATATTCATAATACACAAAAAAGTTACTTTTTCATTGTTAGAAGTTTAATGTTAATTTAATTTTTAACTCTAATTTATGTGAACTTTTTAATACAGGATAGGTATGAAAAGGGTTGATTGACATTATGATAAGATCCACAAATATTTTACTTAAAATAAAACTTAAAGATTTATAATTAGAAAAATAACAACTTTATTATATATAGAGAAAAGAATAGTTATATTTAAAATAGGAATTAAGAATTCGAATTTCCAAGTCAATCAGTGTCAGCTGAAAAGTTGAGGAAGTTTCTGATTCATTTCCTCAACAACTTTTTTAACTTCTTTATAGTTTGTCCAAAATTAAGTTCACGCTTAAAATTTTAAGTTTATAATTGAAAAAAATTATCCTAAAATATAATTATTATTATTTATATGAATTGCTAATCTATTAATCTAATCTTCAAAACGCAATAATATTCCTGAAAATGTTTTGGGCATAGAGTCCGAACCTCCTTGTTACGATATTAGAGTATATAATCAACATTTTTTTAGCCTATTTCCACAAAAGGTGTGTGCTGTTACGTGATTAATGCTGTTGTTGTCACTAAATAATTCCTTATTTCGACTTAACAATTAGTTTTAATTCTTCTTAAGAGGTAAAAAGATTCAGAAAAATTCAAGTTCAAACGAGAGCAATCAGACGAGAAAATTGCAAAATTCATGAGTAATTGGACGAAGGACTCTTAATCTGTTTTATTTCATGAAACCTTCTGCAAATAAGAACCAGTTATGAAGCCATACTCAGATAGATCCCATAACAGAGGTCTCTTCTCCCGTATAACTAATTTGAAGAGCAGTTGAATTTGAAATATTGGTCTTGTATCGTATAGTATCCCCTTTCTCTATGATGAAGGGGTGTCATTTGTCTCGGCATGGACTCGATAAACACCAAAAGCGTTAGGAAGCCTTATAAACTACAAGGGGTGATCAAATGAAAAGGTAAGAAACGACATAAAAATGAAACAGTTAAATATTTGCATATTCGCAAGGAGAATGTAGCGAGACATCTCGGGATGCCATTGGAGACTCTGACTGGGATCGGATCATGCGCGGTGCCCGCATGCGCAGGAGAGAGCAAAGGCTCTATAAAAAGCGGCTCCAAATGAGCGAGCACAAATTACTCGAGCACAGAAAAAGCATTAACTCCGATGTGTACTGTGAGACACTCCGACGCCTACGCAGGTCCATCAAGAACAAAAGACCGGGCTGCTCACGGAGGGTGTGGTTCTGCTCCATGATAACGCGCGTCCACACGTCTCCAGAGTCACACAAATGGAACTGGACAAGTTCCAATGGGAGACGTTGGACCATCCGTCTACAGTCCGGACATGTCACCCTGCGATTTCCATGTGTTTGGTCACTGAAGAAACACCGAAAGGAAAGCGCTTCAACTCGGACGACGTACTCAAGGACACTTGAAGGACTGGGTCTCGTCACAGCCACAGAATTCTGGGAACAAGGAATCCTGCGCTTGTTCATCAGTGGGATCGTTGTGCTCAGGCCTATGGTGTATATTTTGAATAAGTCTATATTTGTACCACCGTGTCGTTTCGTACCTTTTCATTTGATCACCCCTTGTACTTCGTTCCTCTATTCACCAGGATTTGATGGAACAGAGTCCGAGTTGAACTACCCTCTCTCACAGAATTCCAATTGCGATAGCTGGCCGGAGAAGAGGGTATTTTTAACTGTATTTTGATTGAGAGAAGGAAACAATTTTTTTTTCATTATTTTGCTCAAGAACATTATATTTAGTTTTTGTTGGATTGCAGAGTTTTAATAAACTTGAAATTTTAATTCTTGTAGATACGTCGCTAAATTCATTTTTTTAAGAAAATACGTATGTGATTTTGCTTTATTTTGATGTTAAGGACTTGCAAATAGGGTTCATTAATAACTTGTCTTTGTTCGATGATACCCTTAATAGTATATGAATAATCGTCAAAATTTACTTTCTAATGTTGTTTAGGATAGTTATATACATTTTTGTTAATTGGGCTTACGAATGCAATGACTTTCATTGTGGACTTTTAGTTAAAGTTTATACTCTTTGATATCTCAGTTATTTAGAACAATCACAGTAAAAGAGTTAGAAATGCAGAGCTTGCAGTATACGATTTAGAGATAAGATAACTAATATTATTTAATTGTACTTTAACTTCCTTGATCATATTAATAATTTTAATACAAGTATATGAACGAGAAAAACCAGGAAATTGCTCTGCGCTTTGCAAAGCATTTTCCTCTAAATGTATAACCGACACGCACATAATCGACACTTGACACTTACTTCCTTGTTTGAAAATATTAATTTTAACTTTCGCTCAAAGTTTTTCAAGAAAAATCAAATAAAATGCACACATCCACTATATTTTCAACAATAATATATCGATATCTACTCAAATATGCATTTAAATAGGCCTGTACACCTGTCCCCGGATTTACACGGTGATTTTTTACACGGTTTTTAAAATAAGTGATTCGAAGGGGGGGGGGGGGAGTGATTGCTTGACCGGTTAATTTTTCTGCCCATAATGTTTTTTTTTAAAAAGGCACATTTTTTTATTGCACATCACTAAGCATAATGTTTAATAGAATTAGAAACTAGAAAAATTTAATTTTAATTCTCAATTTTAAAATTTTCACACTATATTTTTTTTTAAAATTGTGGAATACAGAAAATCTAAAGTGTTTGATTTTTGTAAGAACCATCTGCATCCTAAGAAAGATGTTTCATACATCTTTCAAAGAATTTTTCATAAATACAAAAATTTTCATACGCTCGTGCCTTTTTTTTCAAACGGTTGAGAGTTTTGTGTGTGTGTGCATAAATATATACACGCAAAATTTGAAGCATTGTGTAATACAAAATCTTGTATTGCAATCTGGACAGAAACATACAGTCGACTCTCGATAATTTGAAGTCGGAGGGACCAATGAAAAACTTCGAATTATCAAGCGAGTAGAAAAAAACCTCTCGAAATACACAAAGCGAAATTTTTTCTAACTCATTTAAATTTGAAACTATGTAATAAAACCACAATTGTACATATGTGTAAAATTATTTTAAAGTATTTGTAAAAAGTATACATTATACAGTATAAATATTATACAAAAGTTAATACGTTTATATATTAAAAGCAATTATTAAAATAATACATACTGTACATAATTAATCTTTGATGAAAAATCTGTTGTTTTTTTTTCATTCAATCTAACTTTGTCAACAGATTTTTCTACAATAAATGAAGCTTATAAAACGTCCACGTCGACATGATTTTGAAAGAAAAATTTGCTTATACTTTATTTAATGAAACTTGAGCTTCTGTCTGAGATATCGGAATCAACTCCTCCGATTCGTCTTCATTGTTTCCTGTGTTTCCTTGGTCCAAAGCCACAATTTTAGCTTTTTCTGGGGAGACACACAGAGACAACAAAACTTGTAAGCTCCAATCTGTTTGCTACAGGTCTATACATGATAGTGAGTGTTCGAATTGTCGACAGTTTTATAAGATGACCTTAAATTATCGCGTGCTGTAGTCTGGCCGGAAACAGATTTTGCTTCGAAACATTGAGTATACTAAAACGTATTGTTTTAGTTCGAAACATCAAGAGTTTTACTAGGGACCGAACATATGCTTCGAATTAATGAGAGGTACGTATTATCGAAGGTTTGAATTAGCAAGAGTCGACTGTATTGGCTTTTTGGGATTATCTTTTCATTTTCATTTCTTCTCAAGCAACAAATTGCACATTGTTTTGCCAATCCCTGCTCGTTATAGAAAATTTTCACGAATCGAAATTACTGCCTTCAAAGAAAAGTTTCGCCTTACCCCGGCGAAAATCCCGGATGAGAAGTATTTATGTACCATGGACAAACTGCATCTCTTTAAAATGTTAGCCATAGTAATTTCACTATGGGAATTAAAAATATCTGGTTCGTACAGGACAAAATATTCGTCTCTCCCCTGTTGATCTAGCAGAGTTAGCGGTAACGTTTGGTTACCTCTTACATCCGAACCCTCTTGTCTACCTGTAAACCCGGCTAGATGTGTAGGAGGAACTGAATAATACACAGACATTATTTCCAATCTAATTTGATTTATTAATTCTTATTAACAATTATCAAACAGACACAATACAATTCTAATTAATGTATATGAGTTATAGTAGAGGGCAGAGGAGAGATTCTATAACACGGGGATACTACTACAGACCCTCAACTGAATCTAAGATAGCTTAAATACGCTCGATTACAACTACGTCGCACACTAATAACTAGCTTCTACTTAATCAAGTACGCAGTACCTGAACCTTTAATGCATCGGATCCTACACTGGAAACTTTCAGGCACTCTCTTCGGCTTGATCAAATGACGATGGCTCCACGCTCTGTAATCTTTAATTAATTCCACTGATTTTCAACTAACCACTAATTCTCAAACTTTTGTTAAACTCCTATTTGCACACATCTAACGTATCAACTTCAGCGTGTCAACAACAACGTGTTAACAAATCACTTTCTTTCTTCCTTCCTTTCTTACTGCCAACTCGCGAAAACCGAATTTATATAATATACCTCATTTACATAAATCACGTTCGCTTACTCGATGAAAGTTGGTTGAATTAAATATTTTGTTTAAAGAGATAAGAAGATATTAGTGGAAGCGCGTATAGATCCGTCACAAGTTGAAACAGAGAATTACAACCTATTTCAATGGACTTGATTGAGACACCTTAGTGGATTACCAACTCGATGTGTGTCGTGTAACTAAAGGTTCAGACATAATATCTGTAACTGAAAAACTTGAAAGAATCCAATACAATTCTGGTACAGATAACATAAAAAATTTTACATTGTTTTTGATTTACAGTTTATTGCGTGCGAAACTGTATACTTCTTTATGAATCACCCTGATAAAAATAATATTCATACTGGTACGTATTCCGTAACAGTAATTTTACTGTAAAATATATCGAATACTACATATACATATAGTGACACAACTAACGAGAATACTCTCTATTTTTTTTTTTTTTTTTTTTGTAAATATTATTTTCAAAGGAAATAAACAAATTCTAACTAAGCAAATGACTTTTTATGGTATCCAACACCCCTAAAATCATGAATTTTTTTCAAAAAATCACAATTTTTTTTTAAATATTGTTTTAAAGGCCGTCTTATTAGCTTTGTAAAAATACCAAGTTTTTTATTTTCCAATAACTAGAGCAAAAGTTGCAAGTGTTTAAGTAAAAGCAGATGCCATAACTTTTAACAATATGTCAAACTTTAAAAAACGTTTTACTCGAAATGTGTGTGTGTTTTTTTTTTCTTTTCAAAAAATTTAAACGGGGCAGCAATTGCTCAAAAGGTTTTTAGAATAATTAACTGAATTTTTTCGTGTATGTTCTGTGTAATAGTAGAAGTGTTTTAACCTTCAAATTTATCAATTACTGTTTTGTTAAAGAATTTACTGTCCCTTATATACATGTGTGTGAGTATAATCACTGTTTTTTTAAGCAATTTCATATAGTAACTAAGATAGAGTACTCTAGTTTTTTGTAAAAATTTAAATATTTCTTATCCTTATGGTCATTTCAAATATGAATACCAAAGTAACACATCAAAATTGAAAAATTGAGACAATATAATTCCTTTTTCTCTTCATAAATGTAGCATTTTTTTTCTTAATATGCACTAAATAAATCTCAAAAAACCACAAATTTTTTTCAAAAGCTCCATTTTTTTTAAAAAAAGTTGTCGCGAGTAGTCGGATACCTTATGCATGTGAAAAACAAAGAAACTATTTTGATATAATAATGTAAAAAATGAAAGGATATATTTAAAAATAAAATTCTTTCTTCATTTTAATCAAGCATTGGCAGATTTTTACTTTAAAAAAAGTGAGAATACACTAACAAATTTTCAGCTTGTTTTGCCAATAAGTAGGAAAGTGACAAAAATTTTATTAAGTGTCCATCAGCTGTTGTACCTCCACACGTCTTTGTAGAGGGGTGCCGGCTCAGGCGTCATCCTTGTCACTTGACCAAGGGTCAAAATTATGAGATCTGTCGCCAATAGCCCTCGTGTTACTTTAGAGTGCGACTTTAATTAAAATCAAATAAAATCAAGCATCTGGACTCATAGATTCCATTGACTTTAAGCTGTGTCTGAAGAGTTTTATGTGAGTAATTCTTTTCGCAAAATACACTTAACCCTTTATTATAGGGATCTTTTTTTCTAGTAATATAAAAACATTGTTGGGATTGAGGTTGATTTATAAAAAGAAATTCATTTTAGGTATCCGACTACTTGCGACAACTTTTTTTATTAAAAAAAATGGAGATATAGGGATTTTTTGTGTTTCTTAGATTTGCTTAGTACATTTTAAGAAAAATAGGCTAAAATTAAGAAGAGAAAAAGAAATTATTATTACTAAAATGAGAAAAAATGGGTAAAAATTTACAAAAATAACATAAACGCGGCCTATTCTGGACCAAAAGTTTATAAACTAATTTCAATTTTTCAATTCTGATGTGTTGCTATGTTATTCATTTCTTAAATGACTTTCAGGATAAAAGATATTTTAATTTTTACAAAAACTACAGCACTTTATCTTAGTTATTATAAAATTGAGTTTATATAAAACTTATTAAAATAATATTGAATTATTATAAAACTTAGTTTGAAATTGCTTAAAAAACACAGTGATTATATTCCATAAGATACTGTAAATTTAGTAACAAAACAATAAAAATAGCGAAGGCTAAAACACTTCTAATATTATACAGAACATGCACAAAAAATTTCAGCTAATTATTTTTAAAAGTTTTCGAGCAATCGCTGGCCCCGTTTGAGTATTTTCAAAAAATAAATAAATAAACACATTTTGAGTAAAACGCGTTTTAAAGTATGACATCTTGCTTAAAGTAATGGCGTCTTCTCTTTCTAAAACACTTGTAGTTTTTGTTCTAGTAAACGGAAAATAATAAACTTCGTATTTTTATAAAGCTAATAAGATGAACTATAAAATAAAATCATAAAAAAATTGTCAATTTTTGGCAAAATTCATAATTTTAGGGACGTCGGATACCTTAAATTATTACCTTAAGTTTATTTTAATTTTTAAGATCATATTTACTTGGTGGTAAGTATACTCCCCCCCTCCCCCACTCACTGGAAACTATTCAAAACTATTCACCATATGTTTTGCATTTTTTATATCGCTTTACAAGGTATTTATAAAATGTAATTTGCAAATAGCAAAATCAACAAAAGAAATTATTAACTGAATACATTTTGAATTAAAAAAATTTAAGAATTTATTCAAATTACATTCCATTTAATTTCAGAAAACAGGGATCAACACATAGACAAACATTACAAACTGTATAACCTCACCTTGTTCTCTTCTCATTTGCTTCAGTAGAGAACAAACACAAGCACAATGTGTCTGCACGTTTTTTGTAAAAACTGAAATCTAGAATTTCGTAAAATATTCCAATTAAAGACCCATAATTTTTCAAAGAAGGTTGTTATTAGAGATAAAAATGTTTAGTATATTTGGTTGGGGTTTTCATTAAATTTTTTTGAAAAAAGCTAAATATATCTCCCTCTAAAAAAAATCCTTACGTTCAACTGTGTCAAGAATGGAACTGGCTCCGTTTTAGTTTCGGGTTACATGGTTGCAATCGGAGTTATAAGACTTGTTTTCATTACAGGTATTATAAACAACAAGATTTATTTACATATAATTGGGAAGAATTTTAAATAAAGTCCTGTTAACTTCGATTTGGATATAAATTTCACATTTCAGAAAGATAAAGATCTGAAGCATTCTATACAAGTGAGAAGACGCGTCATGTTCACAACTATAATCATTACGATTTCATTCTCGTACCCAGTCTTCAGGCATTAATGTCACAAAAAAAATTTAATGTTCATGCTTTAAAACAGTGATTCCCAAAGTGGTCTATTTAGACCCCCATGGGTCTATGATGACCTCCAAGGGGTCCACGTCAGCCAAAAATTAATTTGGGGGTCTATGAGGTTTAAGTAATTTTCTATGATAGTGGCTCTTCTTATAAACTAGATCGTGACTTTAAAAAAAAAATTTAATCAAGTGGAAATCAAATTTTAGCTATTTAACTGAATTATTTACTAAATTTAATGAGGTTAATTTGCATTTACAAGGCGACAGCATAAATTTTATTAAAACAACAACCATTTCAGCTTTTCTTTCCTGAGTTAAACTATAGAAATATAATACTGGAGGTCCCGAATTTTCTAAATTTGTCACAGACTATCTGTCAGAACCTTTTAACCTACGTTCAACATTCAAATGCCTTTAATTCAGATTTTGAAACCAGGTTTGAGAATGCTTTGACTATGGCAATACCACAGTAGGCAATGAATTCGTATAGTCATACTAATAAAAAAAATGTCACATTACAATAGGAACTGATCGTAAAAAGCACTAACGAAGATCTTAAAGTTTAAAAACGAATGTCACAATTTTGACTTTAAAAAATCAAACCTGTTATTTGTCTCGACTTATGGAATATAGTGAGGAAATTTTTCATTGCTTTTCCTAGTGTGAAGAGTTTCAGCGCGGTTGCCAATCTCCAAAACGGGAGGGGAAAAAAGGAAGGAAAAAAACTGGACACTATATATATATATATATAATATATATATTAATATATATATACTAACAGAGGAGATTTAAGGTTAAACCAGGCAAGATTGATACAAAATGTTAAAAATTTTCTATTGTATTTCTAGAGATTCATCCCTTCCCTCAAAATCATTTGTTTGTTTAATTATTTTATTTAACAGTTTAATTTATTAGTTAACTTTTAATTTAATTAATTAACTTGTGATTTTTATATTTTAAACACTATACTCCATTACAATTAAAGATTTAATGCTGATTAATTAAAGATTAATATCTCTACCATATGAGAGGAATCTGCTTACTAAGTTTCAAGACTGTATGTCTAGTAACTTAAAAATCGGAATTTATAACGCCCCTTAAACCCTCCGCCCCCGCAACACCCCTTGTGGGTCAATTTTCCCAAAACCCATTTTGTAGCGGATATTTACTCCAGAAAAGAAACTTACCTACCAATTTTCAAGCAGGTAGGTGAAGTAGTTTAAAAACGGATATATTTATCTATTACGCCCCTTAATCCCCCACAACGCCACTTAGAAGTCTGTTTTCACAAAACCTGTTTTGTAACTGATCATTATTCTACGAAAGGAATCTATTTATATCAAATTTAAAGACAGTACGTCAAATAGTTTAAAAATTGAAATAATTATCTATAACGCCCCCTAAGCCCCTGCAACGCCACTTGGGGGTCGATTTTCACCAAACTCATTTTGTAGCAGATCTCTACTCTCTGAAAGGAATCTGCTTACCCAATTTCAAGATTGTACATCAAGTAGTTTAAACATGGAAGCAATTATTTATAACGCCCCTTAACCCCTTTAACGCCCCTTGCGTTTCGAATTTCGGAAAATCCGTTCTTAGCTGACGTCTACTCTATGAAAGGAACATGTCTAGCAAATTTAAAGTCTGTAGGTTGAATAGTTCCGGAGATATCGTGATTAGTCAGTCAGTCAGTCAGTCAGTCAGTCATTCAGTCAGTTAGTGAGTCGCTTTTCTCCTTTATATATATAGATATATATATGCATACAAAATTTGAAGCATGGTGTTATACGAAGTCTCACATTGCAATGGGGACAGAGATAATATCTGCTTTTTTTATTATTATTTTCCCGTTTTTATTTTTTCTGAAACAACAAATTGCACAGTGCCTTGCCAATCCCGGTTCTTTATCGAATATTGTCAAGAATCTAAATTCCTGCCTTCAATGAAATTCCTGTCATCAAAGAATCTGCTATTTTCTGCTTTTTTTAAATTATTTTCCCGTTTTTATTTTTTCTGAAACAACAAATTGCACAGTGCCTTGCCAAACCCTGTTCTTTATCGCGAATATTGTCGAGAATCAAAATTCCTGCCTTCAATGAAATCCCTGTCATCAAAGAAAATCCCATATGAGAAGTATTTCAGTACAATGGACAAATTGCATCACTTAAAAACAACTAACACTAATAATCTCACTATAAAATTAAAAATATGTTCAAATCAAAGGTAGGAAGAAGAAAATATCAGTGCCCGTACAGCGTACCGGCAAACTGACT
>BMAO01031986.1:0-62087 GCA_019973975.1 Trichonephila clavata | reverse complement strand
CTTGAAATTGGTTAAGCATGTTTCTTTTGTTGAACAGGGATCTACTAAGAATGCATTTTAGGAAATCAACTCCTGGGGGAGCATGGGGTTACTGGGGTGTATTGACACAAAAAAATTTCCTTTTTTCGAAATACAAGGTCTATAATAGTGGAATTTGGTTTGCATTTTCCATTTGTTAAATTGAAATCTGCTAAGAACAGTTATATTGGAGAACGTTTCTCAACGGAATTACGGTAGGAATTGATAACAAAAACTTCGTTTTTACTCTATTAGACTTAGACTTAAAATTTGTCTTGCATGCTTATGGAGTAGGTTCCACCAAAAATTGGTTACGCGGAAATGGACTTGGTTATAGGGCACGAAGGTACAAACATCCTTCTATACTTCAATTTTTAAAATTTTTAGAAAATACAAATTAGAAGTCCTGTTCTTTTTTTATATCAAGAGTCGAGAGTTACAGGTATATATATATTATATATATATATATATATATATAAACAGTATATATTTATAAAACGTCATGAAATACCCAGCGAAGCGGGCGGGTAACGGTTAGTATATATATATATAATATATATATATATATATATTCTGTTGTCTTGTTATCTGGCAATTGACAGTATATCAGTTCAGTAAGTAATTAAAATATATTAATATATATATATATATATAAAAATTATATATATATATATATATGCGTGTGTGTGTTTTGTAGCAATTTTTAAATTCCGTTTTTTTTCTCTCCTTGGTCTTTATATATATGGTTGGGCATGGTACGCTCTTGAAAAAATAACGGATTGCTTTAAATATGTTACTAGTTTGAGTAGTGATGTTAAGGCTACACAGTGCCCGTTTTAAAGACAGTAATATTGAAAGTAATTTGTGTTTTCTTTTTAGATTATATTATTAAATTTATTTTTCAAATAAAATATTTTTTACCGATCTTAATTTTTAAAATTACAAATTTTTCTTGTAAAGTACTCAATTTTTAAAGTTTTTTAGTTATTTTCAGTGATTTTTGTTTCTTAAGATTATTGAGAACAAAAGTTAGTATGGATTTGAACATTTCAAACTAATATTCCCTACTAAAAATTCCTTGTTGAATTTTAATAATTATTTTTACAGCTATGGAAAATATATCAAATTTTTTAAAACTATTAATTTAAGATTTTTAGAAAAAATAACTAGTGCTCTCAGACCGAAATCCATGCTAACTTTTAAAAAACATTTATATATATAAAAATTCTACAAAAATTTTTCAATATTATCTTGAACAGAAAAAATCCTTGGGAGAAATATATCCTCAAAATTGAAAAGTCTGAGAAAAACACAGTTAGTTTCTAAAGGCATGAAACAAAAATTAATAATGCCTCTAAAGATCTAATTAAAAAAATGTTTTTATCCAAATTATGTACATTGTATCAAAACACTACTATAATTAAATATGTTATATGAGGATATATTTTTTTTTTATATTTAAAATATGTTTTACATAAAATTGATAGCATTTGTTATATATATACGATGACAGAGATTACTCAGCCTAATCTTATCATGATGCTTTCAAAAAAGTTTTGAAACACTTATAAAAATAATAATGATACAAACTGAAATTAGAAACCCCCAGGTTTGTACGTATAACATCTAATTTTTTCTCAGTTTTAAGTCGGTGCAATTTAAAAAGTTTGATTTTTATTACATGACTTGAAATTATTTTACTATAGTGTTATAATACATTTTGTAATATCATAGATAAATTCAGTTATATTTGTGTATACGGAATACTTGAACTCAATAAAGTCTCATTGTAGTATCAGCTGAAAAAAAGGCTGATTTTAAGTCATATAATTTTCAGTAGTATTCCACCTCTTCCAAATATTGTCTTTTAGTAACACAAGAATGTTTTGAGCCCGGCAATTTCTCAATAGGAAAAAATTAATGACAGCAAAAAAAAGCTTCTAAGGTTTTTAACTATGTGTAAAAACACAAATATTGGTCTTTAAAAATTAAAAACCACGAAACATAACTGAACAGAAACGATTTTAGTAGTAAAAGTAAGAGTTAATAGCCATTTCACTGAACGAACCGATTATTCTCCCAAATATCTCTCTTTATATACAAAAAAAATTTCATGATGCTGTAAAAAATTTATTTCAAGGTTTTTTTTAAGGTGAAGTTAACAAAAGAAACTACATCTTTTTTACAGAATGGAGCAAACTCACAGTTTGGACAAATTTACATTTATGATAGGGAGGCTTTGCATGAACGTGCAAAAATAGTTAAACGTGACGATGTGTTACAAATTTTACAGCCAATTATGAAGAAAAAACCGTATGAACTACATAATACAAGGAAATTACAGTTTTACAATTTGAGCTGTGATAGAGTTGCATAATTTGTACAATGGGAGTTGGTCCGCCATTAGGCAAATAGGGGAGGGGGCGGTACCTCCTTCCAGTTTTTAATTAATTAAACTTTTAAGAATGGTAAAATGCTTTAAAATGATTGCTAAACTAATCGCTCTCTCTAAACTGTCAAATATTGGGATTGTCAACTCTCAGAAAACTTCAAATATATTAAAAACTGATTGGTTATCAGACTCCCTTAACCTTTTCAATAGAATTTTTGCTATTCCTGGTGGGCGCAGTAGCTTAATGGTTATGGTCACGAGTTCATGTCTGGAGTGTCATGGGCTCAAATCCTGTTGCCACTAAAGACCCTCCGTGTAGATGAGGCCATTCCTCCCATTTATGTGGTAGTTAGGAAAGAGGGATACCAGCTCAGGGGTCATTCTCGTTACTCGACCGAGGTTGAACATTACGAGGTTTGTGATCAATAGCCCTCTTGTTGCTTTATAGAGCGACACTAATCTATATCTCTTTCTTTTGCTAATCATGCTCCAGGCACATAAATTACTTTAATAAACCCTGTAAAAATTCTCATTTATAGTTGATCTTTTATCTTCAAAATTTACATATCTAATATTGATTGAATTTTTTTCCTAATGGGAAATTTTAAGAGTGCAGTCCATTTGGACGTAGCTGCTTTAATTTCTCTCCAAAAGGACTTCCTTTCCTAACACAAAAATAACTTATTTTTGAGATCTGTGCATAATTCTCTATTTTACGAATTTTTTATTCTGCTTATGTGATCCATTAGCACAGAATAGTGATTACTTAACAATTCGATTAAAATTTTCCATTATATTCCATTACATTAAAACTGTTTAAATGTAATTTTATAGCAAAAAACATGAAGAAAAATTACATTTTCAAAACATTCTCTTTTCATTGAAAATACTTCTATGTAATATTTTTTCTATGTATATATAGTTAGGATTTTTCTTTACAGAGCCTGAATTAAGATTTTTGAAACATTCACATTATTTTTAGAGTTACTATTGAAATAACAACCAGGCTTCTTCATAAAAATTTCGCTACTTTATTAATATAAGTCCACTTCTGAAAAGTCCAGTTGAGGTAGGGATTCTTGGGAGCTTCCCAAATCGAATAACAAAAACTAAACTTTCGTAACATCAAGAATTATTTTGAAGATTGTCGAATTTTAGATATCCATAATAATAATGTTTACGATAAATTTTACATCTCGCCATATTGACATCAATAGGAGTATTGTAAAGTTTTCATATGCAAGAGAATATTTTTGTAATTCTTGATTATTTTAGGGCCCCGGTGCATAGCATCCATTGACCACTCCCTGCAGAAATTAGCTTTAAGAGCTTTCAGTCTGGTTGAAATGACAATTCTACAAATGTTTCACTCACTAAGAAAGTATACACCCCACAATAACCCCCTTTCAGTCCCAAAATAGATTCCAATTGCCTCCCCCTGAAATCAACAGCTATCCTGTTCATGTGTTTCCCCCACCCTCGTCAACCTTATCTCAAGGTCACCTGACCGTTTCATCTTGGAAACAAATTGTCAGAACATCCTTCTTTCATTCCAACGAAGAGGGTCCCCTCCCTAACAATGACGTGATCTCATGACGTAGTCTAGGGTTACTTTAATTCTCTTACCCCCTCCCCCTTTCATATAAAAAAAGCAGAATTAGTGTTTCTGAAGTGATTAGAATCATTATTCATGTAGCAAAATATTCTTTTTCGTAAAATAAAGTATTATTAATGTGTATTTAAGCAGTTTATGCTCAATTTTCTTCTAAAGTAATGTTTTAAAAGTTTTGTACGTAGATTGCATACACGTGGGGCCATCTGCAGTCATTACAATAAAGCGTGCCAAACATGGCGTCCGAGCTTTTTGGAAGCAAAGATATATGTATTTTTCGTAATTTTAAAATTTTCTAGACTATTTCTGACATTTTTACATTTCATGGTGGATTTATATGAGTAATTTACGTTCTCAACAAAAGTTTCACATCCAAATAATGTGATTTCATTAAGTTAAAATACTTTGACCTTTTCAGTACATTTAGAAGTCCACCTTAAAGACCAAAGTTCAGGAAAACATTTTTTTAAAAAAAGCAAAAAACAAACGGATTTCAACCGCAATTACATGCAATATATGAGGGCAACACTAATTGTTATACGATTCAAATCGTGGGTAATCATTGGGTTTGCAATATCAGTTCAAAATTTTTTTGTTGCACGTTGAACTTATAACTGAAGTCTATCAGCTTGGGGCCCCTGGCGGCCACCAGGTCCGCCAGCCGCTTAATCCGCCTCTGCTTCCAATAATTGAATCTGCTGCTGCTGAATGTAGAATTGGTAGATGAAAAAAATTTGCATACGAATCAGAATACTTTTCCTTGTGACGGAGAATATATTAACCATTCACGGCTTACAACCTCACCATTACGTAACTCTTGTTTGAATAACATCGTAGACAGATATCTTGTTTTAGTTTTATCATTTGGTTCATTGTATACTCGTGCTGATTTTTCAAAATCAGTATGTTTGTTGGAACAAACTGACGGATCTTCCTCAACCCAGTATGACTGAAAATTCTTGTCAGTATATGAAGGCCACAACCCTGGATCTATACTTGCAGTAAAAATATTCGAAACATCTTCAGTTATTGTACTTATTTCAGAAGGTCCTATAGTACCTTCTCGCACACTTTAATAGTCTGTTTCTTCCCATCCTTCAACTTGTTAGAAATATCTCCTTTTACAAACGTTTAGGGGGATGGGTTCTTTTTGTTCCCCAACAGTAATCGGTGCTCAATTCGCAAATACACCCCATCTCCTGTTATTTTTGTTCAAAACTGAAGATAACGATGCTTCTACAACGTCCTTCACAATTCGAAGGGGTCCAGTTAGATGTCTACTTTACGGTCAACAAACCGTTTCTGTGATCCCTTTTTATGGCCCTTTCCTAACGTTCAAGTACATGAAACCACCCATCACGCGCAAGTTTCTACAAAGGTTCCTCGCTGTAGTCTGCTTTCTTATTGGAGGATCAGTTTGGGCTACTTCGATTTTTTTAAATCAAATCCTTTCATTTATTAAAGATTTACAGTGTTAATTATATATATAAATATTTTCACCGAGTACGAAAAAAGAAACATTCCGAATTTTGTGCAGTGATTGATTATAATAAAAATATAAATTTTAATAAAGGCAGAAACCGACTCAGAACAATTTGTGATTATATATGTCAACAAGATATTGCATCGAAAACTTTTTTAAAAGAATTTATTAAGATAAAATTGCAAAATCTAAACTTTAATGTATCATTCACTTTTTAATACTTGTTTTCTATAAAGAAAAAAGTATATAATTCTTTTGCATAAAGTCTTTTTTCCTCCTTAAAATTTTATTGAGGCCAAAAAAAATGTATACATTATTCTAGATTTTGGATATATTTTTAGTTTGAATCGAAAGTGATAGTTGAGTGGTTTTGGTCTCGAATTCGTGACCATGGTTTTTTTTTATCGTATCGTGGGTTTGAATCCTCGTGGTGCCTAAGACCCATCATATATAAAGGAGCTTATGCGCGTTAAGTCTGTAGAGATTCAATCTTCGAAAGTATGTTTCAAGCTCAAGTGACGTCCTGGTCACTTGAACAGCAGTTAAGATTTACGAGGTCCATCGCTTATAGCCCTCGCGTTGGTGTGAAGTGTGACGTTAATAATCAAAGCAAAAGACACACACACACAAACAAGTTAAAAACAAAAACAAAATCCTTAGATATATAATTATGATATAGCAATCAAAACAAATCAGGAAAATAATGCAATATACGAAACCAATAAATAATTTTAACAAGATGAAATAAAAAGCACATAATAGTTTATTTTAGAAAACGTATTTGTAGTAATTTTTAAATGCAGTCTCCAGCTTGCTAAAGAGCGACGTGATTGTAAATTGTTTTTTTTCTTCTCGCACGAACACCTACCGACTTTTGAAATTTTTGATGTAATTCTCAGGAAATTTTAGTAGACTACACACTTTAGCACTCAACTGATTGCAATGATTTGCTCTAAAATAGTATAATCTTCAGTTTTTTTAACTTTTTTTTTCAATTTTCTGACTGAATTATTAAATTCCTGATTTATAATACAAAAGTATTTTGTTTGAATCTCGTAATCTTTAAGAAAAACAAAGTTTCATTTCTAATACTAAAAATGTAGTTTAACACCCGGATTATTTATAACCAAAATTCTTAAAATATTTTAACCAAATATTTCCAAATTTAAGGTTTAAGATTTCTTTGAAATACCAGAAACCATCACAACACCCTGAATTTGTATATTTTCCTTTTAAAGTTTTTTATTATAAATTAACAAAACATTAGTTGTGTGGATACAAATGTATTTTTTACATTCTAGTTTATTATAATAATTCAGTATTTTTTACTGAAAAATTTCAACTTTTTAAAAACAAGACATCAATTATTGGCATGGACAAGTAATTTTAACACGTTTTTCACATGTTGTATTTTACAGTAATGCAAATAATGAACTTTTTACTAACAGAAAGTGGTACTGTACCACTCCTCTAAATGTACTACTATTACTAGGTAAAATTTGAGAAAATTTTGTTATAAACTTGCGAAATTCAGGAAAATTTGTAGGAAAATTCGGGAAAACTATGGGAAAATTTAAATATGATTCGGCTCATCTAGGGCACAAATGTGATCAAATGCCGAAAACCCGAGGTCAATCGGTTGCTTATTGGCTGAGAAAAAGGTACGACAAAATATGGAACGAAGACGAAATTTGCGTCCTAATAGCGCTTTTGTTCCACTACGTGAAAAACGCGCTAAAAAATAAATCTTAATATTTCGAAATTGAACAGAACAACAAAACATTTGGAAAATAAATGGAAATTTCCAAGGTAGCCCAAACCTTTTTAACAAAAAAACACAACATTGAAAAAGAACAACGAAACGACACTAAAAAGAAATCTAAAATTCTTTCAACTAAATTTATATCTTAATTACATTCATATTTCCTTTTCTCTAAATTAGCAAAACTAAAAAAAGCAGGCATATTAAAAGGAACAAGATATCAATCATTGGCATGGCCAAGTAATTTTAGCGCGTTTTTCACATGTTGTATTTTTTAATAATGCAACTAATGAACCTTTTACTAACAGAAAGTAGTAATGTACTTAAAAATTTTTTTTAATTTAAAAATTATTAAATTTAAATATGATTCCGCTCATTTAGGGCACAAATGCGACCAAATGCCGGAACCCCGAGGTCAATTGGTTGCTTATTGGCTGAGAAAAAGGTACGACAAAATATGGAACGAAGACGAAGACGAAATTTGCCTCCTAATAGCGCTTTTGTTCCACTACGTGAAAAAATCCCTAAAAAGTTATCAAACTGGAAACACGGTGTTATATACATTTTTCTTAAAAATTAATCATGTGGGAGCAAGTAGTGAAAAAATGATCCTATGAAACCAAAACAATAAAAAAAAATGATACAAGAAAACAAAGCATATTACCTGAAATTTTAACTTTACAGATGAACTGGCGTACCGTGCAAAACCAATTAATCAAAATTAAGATGAACAATGTTAAAAATTTCCAGCAAAATTTAGACTTGATAGAAGTTTTTAACAATAAACCTCGCTATTAAGACCTAAATTCAACCACCTTGAAATACTTAGCTTTAAACTCGACACATATTTTATTACATAGCTTCATTTTGTTTTATTTATCTTCTTTAGTAAAATAAAATGTTTCCGATAGAAACTAATCAGGGTTGTGAACTCAAAACAAATTTTTTCACTTGAATAGTGTTCGTTCGTTCAAAATAAAATTTGAGCAAAAAAAAAAAAAAAAAAAAAAAACGTTTGCAAAAATTTTGTATTAATTTCAACGATAAGATATAAGGAAGAAAGATAGCTAGGGTTTTTCCACGACTCAAATCCGTGGTAATCATCGGACTTGCAATATCGGTACAAAATCTTTTTTTTAACTTATTACTAGAGTTCATCAAGCTCGGGGCCAATGCCTTAGGGCCTTTGCGTTCGCCAGGTCAGCCAGCCACTTAACCCGCCTCTGGTAATACCCCCAACTTATGTGATAGGTGAGACTGTAATAATCGCGTAAGTCGGGTATAATTTCGCATATAAATACATATAAGCTATTATTAGTTGAGGCCAAAGACGGAAGAAAATAAAAAAATTGGAGAAAAAACCTGTTTCTTATAAAATCTTAGATAACACAAATACAAAATCACAAACAAAAATTATTTTCATGTTGAAGGTATCATAAAACCTAACAAAGTAGTCCACCAGCCCCCAATTTTTTTTTCTTCAACATTTTCTCGTAGCATGTGATACGGAGTCATAAATAATTCTTGAATACCAAGGTTCTAATTTAAATAAAAAGAGACTCATAATCATAGAAAATTAAAGATCATTGAAAATACTTCATTATGATCAAAACAAAAAACGTACCTGGTCAGTGAGAGGGAGATTAGTAGAGGGAGGCTACATGGTTTAATGGTTAAGTTAGGAGTTCGGATTCTGTTTCCGACTCTGATTTTGATTCTGGTTTTCTCATTCTGATTCCTTTGTACACTGTCTTTTAGACCCAGACATGCCACACCAAAATGTTTCCACGAAACTCCTTTTTCTCTCCGCACTCACGTTCTAATTGGGTGAGAGTACCCCAGCAATAATACAAAGCAGATCTGATCCCTTGTTGTTCGCAAAATATCCTATTCTGAGGAATTTAAACATTTCCTGTAAACAAGGGTCAATATTAAAATTACCGAGTATATAAGGGGCCATGTACAGCGTCCCTTCACTCCTCCACCTTTTTCGGAATCACAATTACTGAAAAAAAGAAAAAAAATTTAAAAATTGCTTGTAGGAGAGCAACTAAAGAGTGACAACATGCCCACGAAGAAGAAAATGCCTGAAGAGAGGTGTATGTGGAAAATATACTGCAGACCGCGCGCATCCACGGATGAGGGACGAGTAGAATGAGGTCCGTTATGGCGATGGAACAGACGGAAGAGTGATGTGGGAGATGAACCGCAAACCGCATCCTCGGATGAGGGATGGGCATAATGAGGTGCGTACCGAGAAAGAATCTGGAAGTCAGGTGATACAGGAGATGAAACAGGATGGTTAAGGAAATCCATACCGATGAAGTAGCTGGAAGTTAGGTGATGCAGGAGATGAAAGCAGGATGGTTAAGGAAATACATACCGATGAAGTAGCTGGAAGTTAGGTGATGCAGGAGATGAAAGCAGGATGATTAAGGAAATCCATACCGATGAAATAGCTGGAAGTTAGGTAATGCAAGAGATGAAAGCAGGATGGTTAAGGAAATCCATATCGATGAAGTAGCTGGAAGTTAGGTGATGCAGGAGTTAAGAAGCAGGGCGGAAGATGGAAAAACGGAAGTCTATTAAGATGAAGTTGCTGGATGAGTGTGGATAGATGTGGACATTTGGTTCTCAGAGCTAATGCTGTTCATCTACGGTAGACTTTCAAAAGAAAAACAATTCTCCGAAGAGAGATTAGATAAAAAGAATATGTGATAATTAACATGACTGTTGCAATCAGAGGCGACTCCCAATGTTCACTCTCCTCTCTCAATGAGACAAGTAATATAAAAATGTTAATTGAAGAAAAAAATAAAGAATTAAAATTATCAAAACTAAACTCTAATTTTAATCAAAACTAAGAAATAATGGCTGTCTTAAGAAGAAAATTTTCCTTTTCTTACAGACTAATAATGCTTCCTTGACACAAAATATAAAAGTGAGTAAAAAAATTCATTTAGCTTTCATTGAATGTGGGCTATCGTGAAAACTTGACAACACAAAAATAAACATGAATCAAAATGAAATATGTATATATAATATATTAACATACGAGTGAAAACAAATGAGCACAGGAGTAATAATAGCATACGAATAGAAAAGAATAAATGTAAAAAGAAATAACGAAAGATAATATAACAATAGTCGTACATAGAAATAAATCAGAGTAAACAATTCGGGTAAAATTGTGAGACGAAACAGTTGTACGGTAAACATCATACGATAACGTGAGTAAAATAAAAATTTTACACCAAGGGTACAGTGTAAACAAAAGAAATATTTCAAAAAATTTTGCAACATTATTTTGTGAAAAAAAATAATACAACAAAGCCTGTCGTAACACACTGAAATTGCTACATAATTACCATCATCTGTAAGCATTGTATATCCTTTAGTTAAGGAGACATTAATGCTGAACGAGCAGAAATAAATTCTATAAATCACAACTAGCATTGAATACAACAATGTTGTGACGAATATAAATGTGTAAAGGGGGGGGGATTATTTTATAATGAATGTGTACATTTGATCAGGATGTAACATTCAAAATTTACAATACAATTCAGGATGCAATATATAAAGCTTGTAAATTAAGAAAGAAAAGATTGCTAACAACCGTATTTACTAACAAACCACGAATGAAACACCAGTTGTGTTTATTATGTGAAAAATGTAAAAGATGATATGAAATTTTTTTTTGGTTGCAATGGATATTTTATGTAGACAAAAAGAATGTACTAATTACACAAAACTTTTAATTTGGAAATGCCCGAGAAGAACTTGTTAAATCACATAGTCATGAGATTATCCCCACAGGTGATATGATAAATGCGAAACCCAACAACAAAAGCCCGTCTTTTGCGATGAGTAGCAAAGAATGAAGAAAGACACGAATATAAGGGATCCTCGGGTTTGAATAATAATGTCGAAAGACGATTCGAGAAGAAGGTTGCTCGACAGTCGTTCGGAAGGAAACTGGCATAATGGAGGTGTTGTTCGCAGGCGAATGGATGTAAGGGTGTAAATGAGGACTCGAATGGTACAATAGTCGTTATTTCGAAAATAACGCAAATGGTAGAATTGAATACTACCTCAAATGCACTTTTTGCGTCTGTTATCCCTGCCGTTGCATATCTTGAGACCCCTGGAGCAGTTTTTATAATATTAACAGCTGTTGGTTGAGAAGAATTCAGCTTCCGATTTATTTCACGATTTTTGGACTGAATACTCCCTTTACAGTTCATTTGTTGCTTATTTGTATCAAAATCGTTGTCAGAACATTCATTCTCAATTTCATCACTTGTATGATTTTCATACTCGAATACTTCTTCGCTGTCAGAAGCTTCTATTGGTTAAGATATATCAGCGTGACTCAAATTTAGGCGATTTGCCATTTTTTTCTCCCATTTGCAGGCCAGAAAGTGAAATACAGCAGGGGGGAAAAGAAACATTGCAATAAAAGCAAATAGTTTGGCTACCTGCTAATCGTATCGACTTTTTGACCTTGCATATGCTCTCTTATCATTGGATCAATGAAACAAGTTTTGAAAACGGATAAATTAGAGAAACTATTGTTAATCTTTTCTTATAGTTTATTCCAAACAAAAGTGAACAAGTATGAGAAAAAATAAATAATTTTTTGCATTAGGTCATATTGACCCAAACGATACATTAGGTATAAATTGAAAAATATTCCTGAGAAATACAAATAAACATAAATCCCTCTTATTTATATCCTCTTATTTATTTATTGTTTATCTACGATGTTAAGAAGTTTCATCAAAATACCTTGTTCAATATTTTTGATGTGTAACATCTTTCCTCTCGGTTCCTGGAGATTTGTAAGAGTGATTTCGTAAAAAGGGACGGAAATGTATAACAGGAAGTTGGGGAAGCGCGCGCTATTTAATTTGATCAATCAATGAGCTTGGTGGTGTCTCTTCGCTACCCTCGCAGTGAAGTTCTGTTTTTTCTCCTTCATTTGGGAGGAGCTCCAAATAGGCAGTGGGATCTTAGTGGGATCTCCAGGCAGTGGGATCTTTGTTTTTGTTTTGTTTTCTCACTTTAGGATAAGAGAAGAAGCTTAGTCCTTTAGCTGGATCTTGTAAAAATATATCCACGTGGGGTCCAACTCTAGTAACCATCAAGCCGCCAGCCTTTTTTATATTAAGTTTAGCATTTCAAAATATTCTAGTTCAAAAACTCGGTTTCGTTTGCGCTTGACTCTTAAATCCACTTTCCAAATACCATCAAGTCTTATTAGACTTCACCAAGGATAAACTTGCGATCCTTACGCTCAATTGTCAAAGTCTGACGGCTCACCAAACAGATTTCGACGTTATTTCATAAAATTGTACGTTACTCATGATGGCAGAGACGTGATTAGATAATGACAAACGTGTTTCGATTCCTGACTTCGATTGCTGCGTACAATTTAAACGATCGGGCCACAGAGCAGCTGGTGTGCGCTCTATCGCAAACAGAACAACTCACATGTTGTGGCTCCTCATATAGATATTACTTATCGTCAAACAAGTGGGCTGGGTATTGTTAGTCAAGATATTGGGGACATATGTGTGGCAGAATGCTTATTTGAAAATGGACATTGGTGGTCATATACATTTTCCCGAATCAAACGGATAAAAAAAATTAAAGATTTCCTGCATTTTTTATTTTTATGATATACCGAAGGTGGTTCTGCTCTTTAAAAGAAAACTCTCACTCACTTCCCATGATTTTGAGTGACGATTTTAAAGTTAACTTCAGTTTGCTAGAAGCCGAGCCACTCCTAGCTTTTTTGAATGATGAAGTCAAGCTCGAAAAGAACACAAATCGAAATGTTTCGACAACTAACAGTGGTACTGTTATTGACGCTATTTTTCAACGGTTTTTAAATACTTTGAAATCATAAGTATATGTGTCATATTTTAGTTATCATAAGTTTTCATTACCGCTCTTCCCCAAATTGAACAAGAATAATTATTTTTGATAAAAAATTGCATTACTCCTTGTGTTAATTAAATAAATTTCCATTAAAGATATAATTATTCCATAGAAAATTATTTCCAATCATACTTGATTCATTTTTTTAAGGATTTAAGTTGCTATTGCGAATTTACCATGATAACATGTCAGATGTTACACATCGTATGCGACTACTGTAAGGCTCGTTTCTTTTTTCTTCTTTCTATAAACGTATAAATTTTATTTCGGGTCATGTACACCCAAACAGAACACAGGTTTAATGGCCATTATGCTATAGGTGTAAAGCCGCATTCACACCAAGGCAGTCAGCGTGGAGCGTCTAGTCAACCAGAGACTTCATCTCAGGCAGTCGAAAAGTTCTGATCGCGACTATTTTAACTTAAAAATGATTCAGCTTCAGGCGTCTGAGCGTGTATAGTTTAGTCACGTGTCGCACACTTAACCAATCACGGATGAATATGCTTTTGTACTGTTACTAATTCAACTGTTACACGTTATAAGCAATTGGAACTATGAATAAAATTTAATTTTTTAAATAGCTACTTTTAATCAATTAATTTTTATTGATTATAGTTAAATTATCGTATTGTCATCCAAAACAATCGTGTACATAAAATTTCAGCTCAATGGAGCGCATTAAAACGTGAGAGAAAAAAAACTTTAAAAAATTTGACAGAAGTAGGCAAAATGTCGCTAAATTGCTAAAAATGATACCAAAGTAGCTTTATCTGTAATTTTCTGACTAATTATTTTTAGTAAATTAATTTTTATTAATTATAGTTAAACTATGGTATTGTCACCCAAAACAGTCGCGCATAGAAAATTTCAGCTCAATTGAGCACTTTAAAATGGGGGGAAAAAAACTTTTAAGGTTTTGACCCATGTCTCTAAAATGATCACTATGTCACCATAAATGATGCCAATATAGTTGCATCTGTAATTCTTTGAATAATTAGTTTTAATGAACTAATTTTTATTAATTATAATTAAATTGTCACATTGCCATCCAAAATAATCCTGTATATAAAATTCCAGGTCAATCGCGTGCTTTAAAAAGCGAGAAAAAAACTTTTAAAGTTTTGACCCCTACATAGTTACATATGAAAAGAAGAAAATCCATTAATTGATTGTAAAAGTGTGAGAGAAAATGCTTGGAAGAAAATTTATACTTCCTTAAGAATTTTTTGTAATTATTTATTTACATTGTATTTATTTTTGATTCTTGAAAAAATTGATAATTGGTTGTATGCTATGTCAATTGTGTTACAAAATACAAACAAAATAAAAAAACTGTGTAATATTTCCTTATACTTGGGTAGAAATCTATAATACTAGTGTTACAAAAAATTTTGAAGCCCTTTTTAAAACAAAATTCTATAATAAGAATTCCTTCTTGCAACACACAGAATATCAAAAACACCTTAGCATTAAAAACAACTTTTTCAAAAAACTTCCTAGATGCTAAAGCATATATGCTCTAGGGTTAATTTACATATTTAAATACATTCAATAATGATAAAATGTGCATTACATGAAGTGTATTTCTGATTTATACTTTCATGAAAATATTTTGCTTTGTATTAAATTTTGTTATTACTTAAGTTTTGTAAGAAATGTGTCATCTTATAGTTTTTATAATCATAAAACTTAATAGTTTTTATAATTATAATTTTCAAGCATGTATCTAGATCAGAGTGTTTCTTAGCCCTTTGTGCTAAGAGAGGCTATCAGATGTGCCACAAGAATTTTCGACGAATAATTAAAAAAGCAGGAATTTTTGTAGCTTTGAAAATAGTATATGTAATTACATCAACATTTACTGAAGATAAATATTTTATTTATTTAGTTTTTTCCTCAAAATATTATTTGATATTATTTTTTTGCCCAGTTGTAACTGACATAGACTGAAATTGAATTTCTTAAAATCAATAGATTTATGAAATAATCCAATTTTTACATTTTTTTTTTGGTGATATTGCATTGCTCTGAACTAATAAAAATATTTCATTCAATAAGCAATGAAGGTCAGATATTTAATAAAATCTTTTGATAAATATATATTTGTAACATACATCTATCACATATTTTTATATTCAGATGTGCCACCAACAAAAAAAGAATAATAAACACTGGTCACATTGTGTTGAGCTTTCATACTTGGTGGTACATATGTTGTACCACTAGTTCTTATTTGTTTCTTGTGTGGTGGTACAGTTTATGTACCACTTGTTTCAATGCCTCAGCAATTGATGCTAGGGGGTACATTCTCTGAACCACCACAGAGGTCAAATCCTAGCAGTTACTCAAGTTTCCAACAGATGTCAGAAGCTAATTGTATCCAATGGGTTTATGTAGTAGTTCATTCTTTGATCAGCTGTGAGTCTGTTGAGTGGTATTTTTTGAAAGTGACTGTGTTGTGTATTTGTATGTGTAAATGGAAATGATTCTTGTGATATTTGATACAAATCAGGTAAGTATATATATTATGTAACTAAATAAGTCAGTATTACACTAATTAGTACGTTACATGTGCATTGCTAGTATGAAAATATGAGAGCCCAAAAAATGTACCACCATGCTATTGAAGGCCACCTTCTTTAGAAATACAAAATGCGTTTCGCTTATTTTTTTTGCAATGATGGACATGTTTACTGTGTCAGATATTGTGTTTATTGTTGTTGTTAGTTACATTTTAAAAGAATAATACTAATATTTATTAAATAATAGGACATACAAAATTACACAAAAGGCCTGAATGAACTATAGCTCGAATTCAGGAAAAACAAAAACAACTAAAACACTTAATATATATGTTGACTAAATAAAAACTAGGTAAAATAAAATAATGTATCGAATAGAATATTAAAATTAAAACAAACACTAACTAACTAAACTAAAATTTAGCTTACAAGACTAGATTAGGAAAAACTGATAATGTTTTAGTTCATAGGATGAATAACAGTATAAGAGATGAAGAGTATTTATTTATTTTCCCATTCATACAGAATGGATGAGTTGTGTTTGCAAAGTTCCATTTGTGACGGATCTATACGCGATTCTACTGATTACTTCTTTTTTCTTCAATTCAAAATATTTATTTCAACCAACCTTCATCGAGAAACCAAACGTGATTTATGTAAATGAAGAATATTATATAAATTCGGTTTTCGCGAGTTGAAGGGGAGTGAAGTAAGAGGTCAAGTTAAGTGAAATGAAGAAAGTGAGCTGTCAACACGTAGTTGTTGACAAGTTAAGAAGATTGATTAATGAAGATTGAAAAGCAGTGTAATTAAATATTACGGAGCGTGGAGCCATCGTCATTGGATCCAGCTAAAGATGGTGCCTGAAGCTCTCCGTGAAGGAACCAAAGCATTAAGGAATATGATATCGTAAAATTGATTAAGTAAAAGCTGATTATTAGTGTGCGGCGTAGTTATAAATGAGCGTATTTAAGCTATCTTAGATTCAGTTGAAGTTCTATAATATTATCCCCGCATTTGTATATCTCACCTCTGCACTCTACCATTGTTATATACCTTAATTAGAGTTGTGTTGTGTTTGTTCATAATCAATAATAAGAATTAATAAATCAAATTAGATTGGCATAATGTCTATGGATTATTTAGTTCCTCCTACACATCTAACCGGTTTTTCAGATAGACAGGAGGGTTCGGATGTAAGGGTAACTACATGTCACTACACATTGTTCACAGGGAAGAAAAACTAAAGTTTTCAGAACTAACAAGCTGCTTGAAGCGTGTGGTATAAAATATTTACTTCCTATTTTTTTAAAAAATTTAGACACCCTTTATTTGAGAAAAATGTTTAATATTATTAATATTTACCAGCTTTTGTTCAATAATTATAGTTTGTGAAGTTTATCTAAAATATTTGTAATTATTTCCCTCTAGTGCATTATTTTTATCAAAAATTCAGCGCATGAAGGAGTTAATTATGTATCCATACCTAATAGAAACATGCATCATTAGCAATGTCATGATGCATGTTAAGAAAAATTAACTTAATTTTTTTTAATTTGATTGCTATCACAAAATAATAAATGGCCTTTTTTTCTCTCTTTGTTACATGACGAAAATTCAATGTTTCACCAATACAGCATGTAAGAGAAGTTGCTTTAAACATTCTTATTTAAATATTATAAATAGACATTTGAAAGAGCATCAAAAGTTTCAGAACTAATTTATTCACATTAGAAGAAATTTGCATAAACCTCGCAGTTAAAGTCAATCTATCCTTTGGTTGAGTACTACTTCTATAATATCCCTCTTAGAAATAATTGTCCCAACTATTCGTAGTAAATTATCGAAAAGCTGCGGCGATATTGGAAAAAATTAAAATAGCTTTCTGTGTCTGAGAGACGTATCTCATCTATTATCATAGATGTTGGCCTTAATTGCTTTTTTTAATACGTTGAACCCACCATTGTTTTTTTCCTCCCTTTTTAATGCTAACAAAATTGTAAAAAAATTATTTTCTCTTGCGATCCATACTTAACAAATCAGAATTAAGTACTGAGTGCAGTGATTCTCAAACTTTCAATACTGGCGACCCAATTTTCAATCATAATTTTCATCGCGCCCCCCTCATACAATAATAATGCACTTTGACGTTAAAGTTATAATACGATCTTAATTATAAAGCATACAAATTAACAAGATACGTATTAAAAGTAATATATATTTGAAGTAAATTACTTTTAAGTAATAGGATAATTATTATGTTGTTTCTCTTTCTCTAATTTTCAAGTTGGAACAGATCGCAAAATGATATGAAATTAAAGATTTATTTCCGCCGTTATCCATTTCTACAAGTACAAATGTCATTAGAAAAATAGTCAGCAATATTCAACTTGCAACCCTACGGACCTTTTTAAGTGGCCTGGTCATAACCCATTGCTATGAGAAATTCATTTATTTATTTTTGAAAATTTGGGGGGAAATTCATTGCCAAAAAAATGAAAAATACCAATTTTGCCTTTTGCTGTCGATGTCGTATGGGTGCGAACTGAAATTTTTTTTTCTGATTAATGATAATAGACAACAGTAGAGAGTGACCATTTTATGAGTAGAACTAATTTTTAACTATATTTCATATAATTTAAGTTAAAAATATTCGAAGAAAATAGATAACTTTAAGACGATTGGGATATGGACTATTTTGTAGTGAAAAACAAACATGGTTCAGTAATGGTTGTATTTAAAAAATACCAATAAATAGGAATCGTTCAATGACACTTTTCCTCGAAGATCTCTTTCAAGACATGATAAATAGGCTTTCTTGAATAATCTTTACAACAGAAAAAAAAATTTGTCTGTGGTATTGTCTTAGCGATGACAAAGGCACCCTATGAAATTTGTTATATCATTGATTATCATATGAAACCGTTTACAGATGCAGAAATTGTAAAAGAGTGATTCTTAAATGCTTCCAATTTAAAAAAATTCAGTGACAAAAATAAAAAAATGGTGTGTGGAATGCCACGCGATAGAAGTGAAACTTCTTTGGCGACGTTGGTCAAAGTGCAGAAATACATCTAAATATATAAAACTGCTGGGGGAACTTATTAAATTCAAATACAATTCAAAATTAATTTATTGTATGAAAATAATAGTTTTATTCAATTTTCTACATCATCATTTTCCAAGAAAGAAACAATGGAATTGCGGTAACTGAAGTAGGATACGAAAATCCTCGATTGTAGTCGATCAAGAAAACGTGAGAAAACTGCATCAATCGTGGTTCCGTGTCTTGTTGTTCCTTCTCTAGCATCAGTGTTCAATGTCAAATTCAGTGTTCGTTTAAAAAATTCAATGAAGGGTTTGGCTTCTTCTGAAGCAAAATTAACATTGAAGTCTCCAGTTAAGAAAATGATTGCAGAAACCTCTGGTTAGATGAGTCTCAATAGCATTCCCATCATCAGTCATTAAACTTGGCATTAAGAAAATATTTTGCAATGTTTTTTTCCGTGCTCGATATTCTCTCATGTACTCTGATCGAGATTTGGCAGTAGCGCTCGATGAATTTGCACTATTTTTTCTGTTTTTTTTTTATCACTTTTTCGACTGGACTTTCTGCTAGTTTTATATTCTTTTTCTTTCACGAAACTCTTTACCTCTTTGTGCATTTGATTTAGGCATTCTAATTAGAATCAATAATAATTCAACGCAAATGAAAATTAAAAAAACAAATTAAATGCCGAAAACATCACCATGTGGCCAACAATCTAAGGAAATATATTAAAAAGGCACGCTTTTGCTGCAAGAGCATTTTGTCTACACCGTAACTCAAACACTGCAACACATAAACCGTCAACTGATGTTCCCTGATCTGGTGAGAAATGAGGGGGGGGGGGAGTCGACCAATTGGAAAGGCTGGCAATCTAACTTTTTCACGGATATGACGCAAGTCACCCGCTCCCTTTTCCTCCCGCTCGTTATATCCTCACCATTGCGATGATTGGGGGGGGGGGATGGCGGGAGAAATCTCTACTTCCGTTCGCTTTCTCCCTGTTACGCAAAAAACTGGGACTTCACTTCAAAAATAATTAAAAAAAACTAAGTGGGAGTCAATATTTTGATCAATTTCCACATTTTAAATTTTTTATGTTATCTTGCTCTTGAAGCATCCCCCACTTCTCATGTTGCGGCCCGCGTGAAATAGCAATCATATATATGCGGCCCGTTAGAAAAAACGGTTGAGTACCTTTGGTCTAGTCTGTTGCTCTCTATCATATCCATCTCATCTGATGTTCTAGCGAACGTTTGCGTGAGTCTGTGCAACCTATCAGACGTTTGCGCAAAACAGATAAAAATGCTGTACCTCGTACAGTTCCAGTCAATTTTGGTCGAGTCGATACTTCTATAGCTACTGAATCTATCTTGAATGTGCATTTTATAATTTGCACGCGAGAGATATAATTTACAGTATTAGGTATTTACAGCAGCGGAATACACAAAATCATAGATACACTTGTGACGGGTTCTCACGCGTTTCACTAACCTCCTCGTACTCTTTAATATTTTATTTATTTCAACCAATCTCCACCGGAAGCCAAAGCGTGATTTATGCAAATGAGATATTTTATATAAGTTCGGGTTTAGCGAGTTAGAAAAGGAGAATGAAATGAGAGGAGGGAATGAAATGAAGAGAGAATGAAATGAAATGAGAAAGTGTTTTTCAAATGTAAACGTAGATGTTGTGAGTAGAGTCCATCGTACCGTTGTGGATAAAATTAGTGCATAAAAGAACTGCGAGAATAGCTGAGAAATAAGTCGCCTGTTAAAGGAATCCTAATTCAAGTCGACCCAATCAAGATCTTAAAGAAGCAACTAGACGAACCTGCCATATCATAAGAAATCAGGTTAGTTATTAATTCCAATTAAGTATAAGTGTGTAGTTGTAATTGTACGCGTCGATCTTTCGTAAATTCAGATAGGATTCCGTCGTTCATGATTATTGAACCCTTCTCATTCTCCACTGTGTTTTATTGTTCTTAAAATTGAATAGTATTTGTGTAATCTCTTAATTAAGAAAAATCAATAAATAAGATTGATTTGTTAAAATGAGTAGTGAATTTATTATGCATTCAACACGTTCGGATTCGGGTAATACCCGAAGGGGAGTTGATAATCTTAGAGGTAGCGAAAGGCTACGACACTGGCGCCCAACCGAAATACCGGAATTAAGAGCAAGTGCAGGATTTAGAGTTTTGCCGGAATTATTTTTTTCGGGTAAAGAAAATGTGTCTGAGTTTATTAACAATATTGATGATAATATAGCCTACTATGAAATCCCCTCAGGGGGCTCACCTTCTTTAGGTGAGTACGGGTGTCACAATCTCGAGGTGCCCTAGTGATCTTTTCCTTTTCCCACGGGGTTTACTGTCTTTGGTAAACATGGGCTTCACGAACCCGGGGTACCCTAGTGATCCTTTTCTATTTTCGACCCTCTTTCTTGCCATTCAATTCATTCTTTCTTTCTCTTCCCGTCTAGACCACAGATATTAAAACAAATGTTTGGTGCAGTATAGCCGAAATCGGCTCTTGCGCCAATAAACCCCAAAATCACTCACTCACCCTATTATGAAATACCGGCGAATCTGGCGTGTGCGTATTTAAAGGGTCATTTAATTGGGAGAGCGTTAGACTGGTTCGAGGTCATTGGATTTGAGTGTGTAAATGAAGAAGCGACTGTGTTTGCAACGCTTAAAAAGAAGTTGTCGGATAGTTTTCCAGTAGTACGGAATAAATCAGAGTTAGAGGCTCAGTTTTTTTCATCGAAGCAGCGGAGAGGTCAGGCCCCGTCAGACTTTATTTTCCAGCTATTAAAAGTCCATAAGACTTTAAATTTGAATTTTGATGAGCTAAAATTGCTCGATCACATAGTAATGCGACTCGAACCCCAAATTATGGATTATTTAGAAGTTCGAAACCCCACAACGAAAGTTCAGTTGTTAGAGTTGGTAGACCGGTATGAGGAACGTCATAGTTGCAGAGAAACCCAGGGTTCGAGTAATAATTTGGCTAGACGAGGTTGGGATATGAGTAGGAATCCTGCGGAAAGAAGGAATAATGGAAATTGGAGAGATACAGGGGTCGGAAATAGACAAAATGATCAGAGAGGACTAAGCAGGGGTGCGAATAATTTTTCTCGTCGTAATTATCAAAATCAAGAATTCGAGGGAAGAAATCGCAACAACCAACCAAATCAGTGAACAGACCGGTATCAGAACCGTAGGATAGTGGTTAGGAAGAGTCCTAGTGATGATTCAGCAAAGCAGAATTGGAGGCGTGTTGATTGAAACAGTGGAAGGCAGAGAAATGCCAATTTAAACTTTCTAAGAGATCGTGTTGAAGGAGATCCTCCTAATAAAATTAAACTTAATTCATTACGGTTATCACCAGTTGATCTCCCGTATGTGCCGATTCTTTTACATGACACGTTTATAAAAGCTCTCTGGGATACAGGTGCGGAGAAGTCATTTATTTCAGAAAAGTCATACCGATCATATTTTTCTTTTTGTCCTATTAAGAAATCGTTAGCTGAAGTAGTTACGGCTCAAGGGTCACAATGCAGAAATTTAGGCACAATTGAGTTACGAATTAAGATAAGGGAATTTTCGAAGTTGTGGAAATTTCATGTGATTGCTGAGATGCAGTATCCATGCATCCTAGGTATTGATTTTATGTCACATGCAAAGATAAGTTTTGATTTTGTTACGAAATCGTTAATCATTCCGGACTCGCAGATTGAGAAATTGGCAATTTCGGACGAACCGGTACGGATAGATTTATTAAAGACTAAGTTAAATGCAGGGCAAAAACAGAAGTTGGCAAATTTTAATGTGGAATGGGAACATCGCCCAGGTACGCAAAATGTAGTGGCTGATATATTGTCTAGAAACCCGTTAGAAAGTAATGAGGAATCAAAGGTGTCTTGTGCGGTGATTAGGTCGTTAGTATTATCGTCTAGAGAACAGTTGTGAGAGGAACAGAGGAATGATCCGGAGTTAGGTCATATCTTGCGGTTTTTAGAAAATCCTGACGATAGTTCCATTAATGAGTCAATCTGTAGAAATTGGTCCCGAGACTAAGTTAATAGATGGGTTGTTATATTATGCAAAATATACAACCACACTAGGTAAATTAAGAGTATTTGTACCCAAAACATTACGTAAAGATGTTATGCGAGAATTCCATGACTCGCCGATGGCGGGCATCTAGGCAAAAAGAAAACCTACTTAAAATTAAAAGACGCGTGTTATTTCCCGTACATGAGGAAATCCATTTATAAATATGTAGCAACCTGTGACCAATGCCAAAAATTTAATTATAAGAACGGATTACCAGCTGGTCAATTAATTCCGATAGTAACGAATTTTCCGAATGAAATCGTATTTTTAGATTTATTAGGCCCATAACCTGCAACTAGTCCGGAACGTTATAAATTTATTTTAGTAATAACGGAAAATTTTTCTAAATGGGTTGAAATAGTTTCCTTAAGGAAAGCTTCGGCTAAAGCAATTGCCAATGCATTTTTTGAGAATTATATTTCGCGTTATGGAGCTCCTGTAAAGTTAGTTAGTGACAATGGCCCCCAAATGATATCCGAAGTTTTTGAGCAAGTATGTCGCAGGTTGAACATAAAACACGTTAAAACTGTGGTATATCGTCCACAAGCTAATCAAACGGAAAGAGTTAATCGTACTCTTCTAAAAATGATTTCGAGTTTTGTCGCGGATAATCACACTAACTGAGACCAATTTCTGCGTGAGTTTAGTTACGCTTTAAGGACAGCAGTACATGAGACAACGGGTAAAACACCGGCGGAATTATTTTTAGGTCGAAATTTAATCACTCCATTTCAAAAATTAGTAATGGTAACTGATGTATCAGACTTAGTTTGTGGAAATATAGAAAAGTTGTTTGAAGAGGCTAGAATACATACAAAGCGCCAGCACGAGAAGTGGGCGAAATATTATAATAAGAAGAGGCGTGAAGTTAATGTGAAGGTTGATGATCTAGTGTTAGTTCAAACTCACCCGTTGAGTTCGGCAAGTAAGAAAATGGTAGGTAAATTTAAGCCAAAGTTTGAGGACCCCTATAAAGTTCTGAGTGTGAAAAATAATAATAATTTAGTAATATTAAATTTTGGTAAAGAATAACTGTTAATGTGGATCAGGTGAGAATTTACCATCAAAAAGAATCAGAGGACAGTGTTGCCGAATCGGAAATTGCGAGAAGTAGTGATCATAATGCAGTAGCATCAGACAGGTCGGATGATAGGCAGCCGAGATTAATGCAATCAGAAAGTGATGGGAATTGTCGTAGAGGATCAGAATCAGGAAATTTGGAAGGTAGTAGAGATATAGTTAAGAATAGACGCGATGGAGAGGAGGTGAGAAGGAAAAAACGTGTGCGGACGGAGTCTACTGTTTCTTCGGGGGGTGATGTGTATAATTTTAGGAAAAGAAAGCCACATTGGACGGAGAGAGAGAAAAGAGGAAGGCCCGAATCTTGGGTTGAGAACATACAGAGGAAGAAGAGACCGGAGGCCCAGGTATCCCGGGACAAGAGAAAGTTGGCCTCGTCAATGCCGTCTCGTCCCTCAAGAAAGCGGTATAGAAAGGTGGAAGAGAGGGATTCTGAAGGAACAATTCCAGGACCATCCCGCAGTGAAGAGAGGAAATCGGAAGGAACAATTCCAGGACCATCCCACAGATTCAAATGCAACAGATCCCGTCCAATCCAGCAGGAACGGAACTCCCCTTACAACCTCCTGAGCCGACGTCAAGTGGACAGCAGCCAGAATCAGAATCTCACAGATGGAAGGAACGCCTCAGCAGGAGCATATCAGCTTCAGCGGACTCAATGGAAGAGGAGACCCAGAAGGCGGGAGCGCAGAGAGGACAGCCCTAGGACAAGGTCATCCAGTACAGAGGCCGTGGTTGGAGACAAAGCCTGTGCAGATTGGATCTAAAGACTAGCCAGGTTGTATAATTCTAATTTGTTTATTTTTCCTCTGACAGACAGTTCAGAGTATTTTCCATGTGGACTAGTCTATTTTTTTTTGTAAAATTAGCGTACAAAAGTCACTGCGTTGTGTGCATTTTCATATCGATTGAAAAAGCTTTTGTATTTAATTTTTTTCCAAATTGTGGAAAAACATTTGTTGAATTGCAATTGTTTTGCTACACTTTATAGACGAGGCTTTATATGTGAGATTACTTGTATTGTTTGTTGTAATATATTCTATGTAAAAAATGTATATATTTTTGTGTGTAATTATTGAGATGTATAAGTAGTGTCTGGTTTCTGGGCGCGGCGTAATTAGGAATACTAACAAAAACATTAACAGCGCAGCGCAATTGATTGGGAATTTTTTGAAAATGAAACCAGATAAAGGTTATTTTGTTATGAGACTATATATATATAATATAATGTATGCCATATTTATGTCAATAAGGAAGTTGTATAAGGTTCTGTGCATTTAATGTCATGTTTTAGAAAGAAAATTGACAAGGTTTCCTTTCAGGGCAGCAGTCCCTGAACATAGTGATGAGATGAAAGATTGATGTCGTACGAAGATATTATTGTACAATGTTTTTATATTTATTAGCACTTAAGTAAAGTGCATGATCAGGGTTTTTTCCTTAAAGGAAGGTTTTCCCCTGATCTTCACCCGAATGGGATGCACTGCAGGGAACTTATGTAAAAGATCAATAAATTAGAGTGGAGTACCCCTTTGAGTAGTCATTTCTATGTGCTAGTTTAATTAAAGTTTCTAAACTTAGTGAGTTAAAATTTTCTGGAAGTTCAGTGTTTTCAGGCATTCTAAAGTTCGTGAGTTAAAACTTTCTACAAGTTCAGTGCTTTCAGGCATTCTAGAGTTAGAGTTAAAATTTTGTGCAGGTTCAGTGTTTTTCAGGCGTTAGGTGTATTACGCGAGTTCTTTCAGGTCGTTTAGACCTTCAATAAGTCACGCTTTTTTCTCGGAGGGGGTTGTGACGGGTTCTCACGCGTTTCACTAACCTCCTCGTACTCTTTAATATGTTATTTATTTCAACCAAGCTCCACCGGAAGCCAAAGCGTGATTTATGCAAATGAGATATTTTATATAAGTTCGGGTTTAGCGAGTTAGAAAAGGAGAATGAAATGAGAGGAGGGAATGAAATGAAGAGAGAATGAAATGAAATGAGAAAGTGTTTTTCAAATGTAAACGTAGATGTTGTGAGTAGAGTCCATCGTACCGTTGTGGATAAAATTAGTGCATAAAAGAACTGCGAGAATAGCTGAGAAATAAGTCGCCTGTTAAAGGAATCCTAATTCAAGTCGACCCAATCGAGATCTTAAAGAAGCAACTAGACGAACCTGCCATATCATAAGAAATCAGGTTAGTTATTAATTCCAATTAAGTATAAGTGTGTAGTTGTAATTGTACGCGTCGATCTTTCGTAGATTCAGATAGGATTCCGTCGTTCATGATTATTGAACCCTTCTCATTCTCCACTGTGTTTTATTGTTCTTAAAATTGAATAGTATTTGTGTAATCTCTTAACTAAGAAAAATCAATAAATAAGATTGATTTGTTAAAATGAGTAGTGAATTTATTATGCATTCAACACGTTCGGATTCATGTAATACCCGAAGGGGAGTTGATAATCTTAGAGGTAGCGAAAGGCTACGACGCACTTTTATGTCGTAAGCGAACATTCGATGATAAAGTATCAACAAGAACACTGTCGTGTCCCTGTCCTATCTTTGACTGGGTTCACATTGCCCGACGCGCCTGGTGTGGAAAGAAACATATCCCCACCAACAAAAGCCATAACAATAATTATTTATTGTAGACAGACAAATACAATTAACAAGCACAAGTTCAAACTATAAGTCGAAACCCTGGAGTGATTATCTAATCCCTAGATCAATCCTGATACTCAAATCTAACATTCAATTCTAACCTTCAAATCTAATATTCCCTACTAAGTAATCTCAGCTATCAGAATTGACAAAGGAGACGAACCCTTACTAACGTCAGGTCGGTACTAAATCTAATCTCTTTGATTCCTTCAAATATTAATAATATCAAATACTATCCAATACGCGCTAAGTTCGCTGAAGAGATCCGTAGACGATACTTACATTTAATTTAGCAATTCCTTCTTCTCTTTCTTACTAAATCTAGACTTTATATAGTCGAACTCATTAGCATATCACTATCTCGTGTTTTTCCCGAGGAGGCTGTGAAATAGAATAATTGTTGGCCCCAAAGTTACCCAAGAGGATTAATAGAAGATTGACGCGGATAGACCCGTCACAGCCCCCCTCAAGGAAAAAAAAAACGGGATTTATAAAAGGGTCTCAATGGCCCGATATAAATTACGTTGAAAATTTTAAGTTTTAACTTATCTAGACATCCTAAATTTTAGTTTAGCAAAACCTTTTATAGCACAATACGCTAAAAAAAACTCAAAACTACTTGCTCAAAATTTATAGTCACTCCCAGGTTTTAACTTTTACATTCATTATATAAGGTGTACCCCATTTGGGTGAGGGCCAAGGAAAAACCTCCCACTAGAGTTAAAAACCCGGCCGAACACAACCCGAAAACTTAGATATTGTAATGACACATCCTGGGATGTATAATTTTTATCTTCAACATAAATCTTCAAAACATCAGGGTCAGCCACCCTGAAATGAGAACTGGATTAGTGGACGTACAAAAAATTTTTGAACACTTTATACACACACAACATTGAATCCACACATATTTAAATTGTCAAATACTTTACAAATTTTATCTGGTTTCTAAAAATAAAACTCCCATTCTAATCGCGTAGCGCTGTTAGTGTTATGGCTAAATTCCTTTCTCTACGCCGTGAGTCCTAAGAACCAGATATATATTAATATACACTTCAATATGTTTATACATACACAATTATATACAATTTTCAAAATATTCAATATAAGCAAACAATACAATGAATTCTCGCACATTTAGCCAAGCCTTTAAGGTAAACAAATGTAAACATACATATGCTTTCCACAATTTAGAATATATTTAAATATACAGAAGGTCATTTCACTCAACGTAGTGAGACTTTTGCATTAGACAACATTATAAACAAAACAAGACTTGCTCCTTGCAAAAATTTAACCGACTGCCTGTCAGTAAAAGTATAAATGAAACAATACAACCCGGCTAATATCTTGCTCCTCTTCTTTCTTTAATGTCTCCTATCTGCACCTCCAATGACGTGAACCTTCTGCTGGGTTGATTCCCTCCTGGCTCCTGGCAGTCTGGTCTATAGTCTCGGCGACTCCTCAAGTTGTAGTTGTGACCTCGTCCTTCTTGATCTTCTAGATGGGGTGAATCTTCCATGGCCTGCCAATGATCCTATTGGTGATATTGATCTGGCTTTCACATAGATTTCTCCGCCGTCCTTGGAACTGCTGAGGTTGGACCTTTTCTGTTGGCGATCCCTTTCTGGAACTTGGCTATTGCAGCGATCGTTGACTTTGTATTTCTTCTTTATTTGCACATTCGACGAGATGGAGGACGGGAGCCTTCGTTTGTAAACTTCTCTTTGGATATTTGCTCTTTTACTCCTCGGCACCTCTGGAAGTGACTCCTGTTTTCTCTTAAATCTTCTGGAGTGCTGAGTTTTCACTAATTTTTGTTGTCTCGTCTGTGATGGCGAGTCAACTAATGCCCTATTGAACCGACCCATAGTCAGCTCGTGTCCGCTCCCCCTTGTCTCTCTATGCTTACTTTTATTTCCAACTCTACCATTATCTTTTCCCTCCTGTCTTCACCAGACTCATTATTCTTAGAACCTTGTGACCTATCTAACTCATATCTACCATCCTCAAAACTATTCGATTGATACTCGGATCCTCTACTAATTGAACAATCTACTTCCACTTAACTTTCATCGCTTTTTCTCTGATGGTAAATTCGAAATTGATCTATATTGATTGTAGTTCTTCTACCTGCTTTCCAATTTACAACATTATTGTTTTTAACACTCATAACTCTAAAAGGACCCTCAAACTTAGGGCAGAACTTAGCAACCACCTTTTTACTGGCTGAACTAATAGGGTGAGTTTAGACCAACACTAAATTATCCACCTTCATGTTAATTTCGCGCCTCCTTTTATTTCACCCACTTTTCTTGCTTTTTCATTATATTCTGCCTAGCTTCCTCAAACACCTTTTCAATATTCCCAACCACAAATTCTGTACCATCTGTGACCATCACAAGTTTTTGAAATGGGGTAATAATTTTCCTGCCCAAAAATAATTCTGCTGGGGTCTTTCCCGTGGTTTCATGGACTGCCGTTCTTAATGCGTATGCGAATTCATTTAGAAACCTATCCCAGGATTCATGATTATAGTTTACAAAAGAAGCAATCACACATTTGTACAGTCGGTCGAATAAAAAGTTGAGCACCGTGGCCCTTTCAAAAAATGATTGAATATGGAAAACGACATTTTTTGAAAGTATCCTCGGTTGTTTTTGTAAGAATCTTGTCCCCCCCCCCGCCTACGTTGTGTTTCAGGTCCCATGGCTCTTTTTTGTAGAATCCCTTTTCCACCCCGTTGTGTTTCAGGTTCAACATGATACGACTCTTTTTGAATGCACCCTGTCCCTTTTTCTCCTACCCTCCCGTTGTGTTTCAGGTCATCTTAGGATGGTTCTTTTTCACCTCGTGGTGTTTCAAGTCGACCTTAGGACTGCTCTTTTGGTATGAATTTTGTCCCCTCTCCCCCCCCTTCTTTGTACCCTCATGTTGCATTTTCAGCTCAAACCAAAGTATGAAGCAAAGTCTGTCTCAAGTCGAAATTCTCCTTAGGATTGTTCTTTTGGTATGAATTTTTTACCCTCGTGTTGCATTTTCAGCTCAAACCAAAGTCTGTCCGAAAGTCTAAAGCAGAACAGTCAATAATGAACAAATAAACTTTTTTCAAATTCCTCCGAAAAATATTTTTGATGGGCGTGAGAAAATGTTTCAGCCCACGAATGATTTAAAACGGGGGGTGATCCACAAATGAAATGGAGACATGTCAAGGGGCAAATGAAATGGTGATGCTTCAAGCTTGGTGAAAGCAGCGACCCATGAAATGTAGACAATGCAACGTTGGTATGTCGAGAAAACCAGGAGAATCATTCCATAGGGGTGTGGAAGGGGACGAGCCATCTCACAACTTTCCAATCTTGGCGTTTCAAGAGGGACTCAACTGGCAGCCAGCAGGCGAGTCCAATTTTTTGTGTCAAGTTTTTAAAAAGATGCATTCAATCTTGGTAGATAATTTGTACCTGAAAAAGGGGGACCCAGTCGACATGCGACCCCCAATTTTTGGATTTTTGAAGATTTTGGCTAAAAACATTTACCGATAAGACGACCAGAATCTGGGAATTTTCAACATGACGCCAAATCCTGACAGTCTTAACGAAAAACATTTAGCATTTACCTGTTGCCATGAAAATTCTTTTTTTCCGTCAAAACTGCCAGATTTGGAATATCCAATACAAACCCAAACCTGACAGTTTTAACAAAAAAAACAACTTTCTAAACTCTTGACTGCATTCAGAAGCACTCTGATTTCTGTCTGCTAGCTGCTCACCTTTTATATATTCTAATGAGGTCACGTGAAACAATTTCTATTGGTTGACGCTTTTCAATCTTGAAACTAATCTTTTAACGTATTTTATGACATCTTTTTTGACGACCTTGAAACTATTTTTTAATGTATCTTTGTGCATCGTTTTAGTAAAAGTTTTAAAAGAGAGGCCCTCCAACGTTGGCACCTTCCTTAACCCAAAAAAAGGGGGGACCGAGTCGACACAAGAGTCGACTCGGCCCCCCTTTTTTTGGGCCCATGGGCATTTTTTACAGTTTTCGGTTCAGTCCAGTTCTATTAAATCAGCCATTTGTTTCTTACATTTGACCTCCATGTTGTTGAAATGTTACAGATAACGAGCCAAACGGTAAGACTTTACCATGGTGCACTCGGATATATCATAATACTCGTGCACCTCCTCGTGCAGGTGATTTGGCAGAGTACGGTCATGTAGGTCCTGGAACTGGCAGTCTCCAGATTGATGGTAAAGAGTCCCAGCTGTTCAGAGATTTTGCGCTGGTCGGTTCCCTTGACCACGATTAGGCCTCGATTTCCTTGCTCCAGGGTGACAAAATTTGCCCCTGACGCAAAAGGACAGGTATTCTAGGGGCACGGATCCAGGCAGGTGGCTTTTGAGATTGAGACTTTCGTTGATGAAACGATTAGCCCGGTAATCTTTCGAGGTCTTCCTCAAATTGGAATGATCCATGGTGATGCAAATCACTTTGGGATCCTCCGAAATGCTGGCAATGGACAATTCGATGGGGACAGGCTTACCCCCACGGTGAAACACGTTGGCATGAGCAAAAAAGGCTAGATGAGACTGTTGCATTTGAGAGAAGGGCGGCGGATGGCTCGCCTATTATACTCTGGTGTGTCACGTGAATCGATTCCTATTGGCTGGTAATCCGTATCATGAGATTTCTATCAGCTATTCAACATTGACATGCAAAAAAAATTAAAAGAGGTTGGTAAAAAGTACAAATTTTTTAAAGAGATGCTCTCCAACCTTGGCACCTTCATTAACCCAAAAAAGGGGGGACCGAGTCAAGTCGACTTGGTCCCCCCTTTTTTGGGCTAATGGGCATTTTTTTTCACTGTATCAAAACTGAAACTTTGTCATTCCATTCCGCCTGCAGCTTGTTAAACTGCTGCAGGTATTTTTCAAATTGAAAAGATTTCAGCATGGTGCAATGAGAAACATCCTCATGCACACCCTCATGCATGGGGTTGGGAAAGGTGCCATCGCAAATGTGTTAAATTTGGGCAGCATCTCCAAGAACACGGTGATGAGTCCCAACTCTTTAAAATTTTTTTGCTGCTTTGAGCTTTTCACTATGAGGCCTCCTGGGTCAACCATGCCCCTCACGCAATAGGGTAGGTATTCTACAGGCACACTCTTGGGCAAGGGACGTACCAGAAGAAGACGAGCGTTTTTGCAGGCATTGGATCGCATGTCTTTGGGCGTGGAGGTGAGTCCGTCATGGTTGACGGTGATGCAGAGCACTTCGGGATCACTGCCATCCCTGGGAATGGTGGCAATAGACAACTCGATGGGCACTGGCTTGCCCTGGTGGTGAAAGACGTTGGCATGAGCAAAATAGACAGACATGTTGCTTTTTTTCCTCTGAGAGAGAATGATGGCCTTATATATGCTCGAGGAGCGTGACGTCAACTGGCATCCCATGGGCCAAGGCCTTTTGATGCGAGCGTTCCACGTGTGGTTCCAAAGCCCGTTTCCAGGGTTGGGGACACACCAGGCGCCAAGGAAGGTTTTCGTCTCGATGCATTTCCCAATCGTCCAACCATGTTAATAAACTCACGTACACATCCGCTAGGCGCGTGCAGTCCGTGAGATTCAACGTATAGACTTCTACATTTTGAGGTTGACGGGCTTCCCAAACTCGGCGAGACGGGGGACGACCCAGTTGAAAAAATTTTAAATCGACTCCTGGATCCCACGTCAAATCCAAATGACTCGTAAACACGACCACGGTTTTTCCAAACGACCGAGGAACGTGCACACCAAAATTGGGCTAAAAAATGATGGTGTAAGGATAGTCTGACTCGTAATACGTGACTCGATCTGGCCAGCGACCCAAATTTCCAAACACGATCATCGTGCGATGTCGACACTGGTCCAATAAATGTTGTATCATTTTGACGCAAAGAATGAGACTTGTTTTTTTGACACAAAGAATGAGACTTGTTTTTAAAAAAAAAAATTTTTATTGATCATCTACAAGACAGATTTATGGGTTGAATCGCTTTAAATCCAATAGAGAGTTTGACACAAGAGGGGAGTCTGGGCATGGACAAGTCCAGGGGCTCCATCGCCAAATCTCTTTCAAAAGCATCCAGGAAGGCGATGAGCTCATTGTTTTCATCAAAGAGAGAGGGGACCAGGTGGAGCGCCTGGGGTTCTTGTTCATAGACGGACGACAGGAGCTGGTCGAGCAAAGCAGTATCTGGCTCTGGAATCTGCATAGGCTCTGGAATCTGCACAGGATAGAGTAGCTCAAAGTCTGGAATCTGCACAGGTTCTGGATAGAGTAGCTCAGGCTCTGGAATCTGTATAGGCTCTGGATAGAGTAGCTGAGGCTCTGGAATGTGCACAGGGACTGGAATCGGTTTAGGCTCTGGAATCTGCACAGGTTCTGGAATCTGTATAGGCTCTGGAATCTGCACAGGGACTGGAATCTGTATAGGCTCTGGAATCTGCACAAGTCTCATGACGCGCCCTCGTTTCTTGGGTGGGTGTGTCTCCTTCAAAGTTCGCTTCAGTCCATGAGCCAGGGTGGGAGGAGGTAGCTTGCAGGGGGTTTGATCAAACTTTTTCATTTTTCGGAAATCCCCCAAGTGGAATCCCTTCTGAAGGAGCTGAGGGAGAAGGGATTCGGGAATAATGTCCAGACCAAAGGCTGTTTTTTGAACCGTCAACATCAAGTAGTGGGTTCCAGCTGGGATCGGATACGCCGTGTGGGGCTCCAAGATGGTCCGATGGTAGAGCATTTGGTCATAGGGCTCAAAACTCCTCCTCGCCACATTGGGTTGGGCTCGGCACTTGAGACTGGAGGGGGGCAATTCGTACACCAGCATGGGCACCTGCGTCGTTTGAATGAAATGAACCTCTCCGGGGTGCACCGTTCTCAAACCAAAGGTAAAGTCTTTTTTGACAAAAAAATATGTTGCCATAGATGTAGACCATCCTCTTGTCGGTATTTTTGAGCAAACGATCTGGATTTTTCAAGAGGCTTTTGGAGACTTTTTCCCACATGATATCGTGGGGTCTAAATTCGTTGACATGCTTGGCCTCCATCACGGCACGCTTGAAATTATCCATAAAAGTCTTTTTTTGATGCCAATGATTTTTACAAAATAATGTAAACACTCGTTTCGCGTGGGGCTCTTGGTAGAGGATGCCCGCTCGAACTTGGCCCTGCCGAGCGGCATATTCCAACGCATCGGGTTTCTCGGGCAACGTCACGGGCACCACGGTGGAGGAAAGGGGCTCTGGGCTCCTTTTATACGTTTCAGACAGGATGCGAGTGAAAAATGGGGTTGAGAGGTTGGTGGAGAATGGCACACATGCCTGGCACGGCAATCCAACGATGACATTGCGTCTGGTGGCAAAAGGGGCATTCTTCCCGGGGATGGGATTTCAAGAGCATGACGGGGGTTCGTTTGAAAGGACTGAAAGAGCTCCAACTCGCTTGAATGTCTTTAAATTCTTGCTTGAAACGTGAGTCGGTCACACAAAGGGTACCGACATTGAGATAATATAAACAGTTGAACAATTCATTCGCACCTACCCGATCCAAGGCATACGAGACGACACCATTGGCGAGCGTGAAACTATGGTCTCAGAGACACAACACGGCCAGACCGTGAGTATGGAAAAAGACTTGGGCATGGTTCTGGGGAAATCGATAGGCATAAGGGGGTCCTCGATAAGGTTTAAAACGACGTTATCGAGAGTCTTGTGGAGCATGTCTCTGCCCATCTTGAGAAGGTTCATGAGAAGGAGAAGCCATTGGAGTGGATGGCAAAGGTGAACCAGGTGTTGACAACAGGTTAAACAAATTATCCGTGTCTGTCATTTTGAAAAAAGATACGCTGCGAGTAGTTTGCTCTTAAACTAAATCTCTCTAAAAAAAAGAAAAAAAATTTATTTTTTTATTTTTTTAGAGAGATTAGTTGTAAATTTTATTTGCTTCTGAAAGACATTTCAAACACTTTAAATATATTTCATACTTGCCTCACCCTCACATTCTTTTTTGTGGAAAAATGTTCCGGGAAGGACTTGTAAAATGACCCTTTTCAAACTTTATTTGCCTCACATTCTTTTTTTTTGTGGAAATTTTTTCCCTTTTCAAACTTAGTCTAAAATATTTGTGGGTAAAAAAGTATTTTTTTCTTGTCGTTTCCAACCTTGACATTGAGAGTAGCCCAAAAAAGAGGGAGAATGATTACTGGTCCCAAGCTATGCTCCTTTCCAGCAATCCTTCTCCCATTTTTCTGGGGAAACCTCTCCACCTCTACGGTGCTCGTATTGGGTTGGGTGTCCTGCAGAGGGGACAAGTATTCCTCACCTCCAGGTGTTGGAGTAAGCAACGCATGTAAAATACATGGCCACAGTGTGTCTTTTCTAGCCAATGCATCGGACTCAGGCAGATTGAACACGTGTCGGGTACTTTGAAGACGCTTTCAGGCCATTTCAACGCGTAACACCCATCCAACACGGCTTGGGCCAATAGAATCCAGGGGGTCAACTGTTGAGGACCGTGTCGCCTCCAAGCCTTATACGCCAATCGATATAACTTGGGTATGGTCAGGACCGTCCACAGGGCTTGAATAAAGGCCGCCTTTCCTTTGGTAGCCTGCTGCTCTAGGTAATCGCTGTACAGTTCCGAGGGGGGTTCAGAATACGTGAGGCACTCGAATGTGGGCAGGTCGTGGGGCTCGTGATTCGGAAACACTTTGTGTAAAAGGTCCCCAAGGTCCACGGTGTAGAGAGCAATCACTTTGGAAGGTGTCAAAGTCTGTAAAAGGGCGCGAAAATGCATCATGAAGGGGATGTAATCGGCCAAATGGGCCTCTTGGTACTTGGCCAGGTAGACTTGAAACGCTTTGTCAGACTCCATTGTCTCGTGTGATGCAGAGGGCTTCTGAGCCGTGCTTTTTAGAAGAGAGACAAGCAGGAAGTGGCTTTTGATTGGCTAGAGGTTATGAAGAATGTCCCACTTGTGTGTGGTCCTTTGCCAACGCGGGGAAAGTATTCTTTTCCATTCTCTAAAATTTGTTTCAATCTTGCTTCGGTGATCGCACCACACCATCCATAAAACGTGAATCATGGGGTCTCCCCGCAGTAAGCAATCCCATGTACAAAAGCAGGGGTCATTTCAAGGTGGGTAGTGAGCTTATCAACAGTTCTATGTCTCCAACATTGACATTTAGCTAGTCTCAAACAATCTTTATGATGTAAAGACCCATCCCGTACGACGACATGATTTAATTTTTTAACCATAAAATATTTCTCGGGTTCGTCAAATAAATTAAAACAATGGCAAGTGTCGGGTCCTTCAGTGCATTCATCCACACTATAGACACAATCGGAAAGATAGAATCCATGTTTGCTTAATACCACCTTGACGGGAATAGGAAATTATTTCACGAGTTCTTGAAATTTCACAATACCCGCTAAACGTTGCAATCTTTGTCTATAAGACGACAATCGTGAGACGTTTTCTCGCAAACCTGGGAGAATGTTTTTTTCCAATTCATCAATTAAAGATTCTAACGAAGCCATAATTATGAATAAGAAATGTCACAGCAAACAAAATGAGAGCTTGAGTGGAAAGCTCAACCTTTTAAACACTCTTCATCTCTCTCTAAAAAAAATTTTTTTTTAGAGAGTTCTTGTCAAGATTTTATTTTGCAGTTGGTACCGGAAATTTTTTCCATGCTCAATTGCACATTCTGAAGGTTGTAAAGAATTTCCAACATGTCGTGAATCTTGGCTCGGTGTAAATAGTATTTTCCATTGTATAAAATTTGCTCCATCCTTACTTTGGTTGGCTCACCGTGCAACATTTGTTCTTGAAACAAATGGTTGTAAGCTTATAAAGGTTCGGGAGTTTTATGTAGACTTGATACACTTTTCCAACATTACATTTAGCTTTTGTCAAACACTCTTTGGGATGTATTGTCCCATCTCGTACGACGAATTTATCCAATTGTTTCACAATAAAATATTTCTCGGGTTCATCAAATAAATAAAAACAATTACAACAGCCTGGGCCTTCGGTATTTTTGTCTCTACTATAGATGCAATCCGAGATATGAAGCCCATGTTCGTTCTGTACCAACTTGATGGGAAGGGGATATTGGTTCAAGAATTCTTGAAATTTCACAATACCCGCTAAACGTAGCAATCTTCGTCTATAAGGAAACAACTGTGAGGCATGTTCTTGCTGCACACCTGGGATAATAGTTTGTTCCAATTCAGAAATTAATGTTTTTAAAGAAGTCATAACTCTGAGTAATGAATGCTTACAATCAGGGAATACAAACAGAGTTGTAAAACAACTGATTGAAGAGCCCAAAGTATTTTACACTATTCTATCTAATGCCTCCTCCTATCTTTCAGAAGCAAATAAAATTTACAACCAATCTCTCTAAGAAAAAAAAATTTTTTTTAGAGAGATAGAGTGTAAATTTTATTTGCTTCTGAAAGATGTTTCAAACTTTATTTGCTTCTGAAAGATAGGAGGAGGCATTATAGAGGTCGTGGAAACCCACTCTGGATCAAGTCATATATCCTTTGGCAACGTTTACTATTTTCGTCCGTCATATTCATGGCTCGGGGTAAGTATTCTTTTCCATTCTCTAAAATTTGTTTCAATCTTGCTTCGGTGGGTTCACCGTGCACCATTCTTTCTTGAAACATCATCGATTCCAATAAAACGTGAATCGCACAATCATGAGGTGGCTCTTCTCCCCGAGAACACGGTAAGCAATCTTGTTCACAAAAGCATGGATCCGAAACGACTGGCATGGTCTGGCACGATAAATTGAAAATAAAAAAAATTTCAAAATTTTTGCGTCAGGGGCAAATTTTGTCACCTGGCGCAAGTAAATCGAGGTCTACTCGTCGTCAAGGGAACCGACAAGCGCAAAATATTTAGACAGCTGGGACTCTTTAACATCATCCTGGAGATTCTGTCAAAGTTTCAGGACCTACATGACCATACTCTACCAAATCACCTGCACGAGGAGGTGCACGAGTATTATGATATATCCGAGTGCACCATGGTAAAGTCTTACCGTTTGGCTCGTTATCTGTAACATTTCAACAACATGGAGGTCAAATGTAAGAAACAAATGGCTGATTTAATAGAACTGGACTGAACCGAAAACTGTAAAAAATGCCCATGGGCCCAAAAAAAGGGGGGCCGAGTCGACTCGGTCCCCCCTTTTTTGGGTTAAGGAAGGTGCCAACGTTGGAGGGCCTCTCTTTTAAAACTTTTACTAAAACGATGCACAAAGATACATTAAAAAAAAGTTTTAAGGTCGTCAACCAAGATGTCATAAAATACGTTAAAAGATTAGTTTCAAGGTTGAAAAGCGTCAACCAATTGAAATTGTTTCACGTGACCCCATTAGAATATATAAAAGGTGAGCAGTTAGCAGCCAGAAATCAGAGTGCTTCTGAATGCAGTCAAGAGTTTAGAAATTTTTTTGTTTTTGTTTTGTTAAAACTCTCAGGTTTGGGTTTGTATTGGATATACCAAATCTGGCAGTTTTGACGGAAAAAAGAATTTTCATGGCAACAGGTAAATGATAAATGTTTTTCGTTAAGACTGTCAGGATTTGGCGTCATGTTGAAAATTCCCAGATTCTGGCATTCTTATCGGTAAATTTTTTTAGCCAAAATCTTCAAAAATCCGAAAATTGGGGGTCGCATGTCGACTGGGTCCCCCTTTTTCAGGTACAAATTATCTACCAAGATTGAATGCATCTTTTTAAAAACTTGACACAAAAAATTGGACTCGCCTGCTGGCTGCCAGTTGAGTCCTCCTTGAAACGCCAAGATTGGAAAGTTGTGAGATGGCTCGTCCCCTTCCACACCCCTATTGGAATGATTCTCCTGGTTTTCTCGACATACCAACGTTGCATTGTCTACATTTCATGGGTCGCTGCTTTCACCAAGCTTGAAGCATCTCCATTTCATTTGCCCCTTGACATGTCTCCATTTCATTTGTGGATCACCCCCCGTTTTAAATCATTCGTGGGCTGAAACATTTTCTCACGCCCATCAAAAATATTTTTCGGAGGAATTTGAAAAAAGTTTATTTGTTCATTATTGACTGTTCTGCTTTAGACTTTCGGACAGACTTTGGTTTGAGCTGAAATTGCAACACGAGGGTAAAAAATTTTATACCAAAAGAGCAATCCTAAGGGGAATTTCGACTTGAGACAGACTTTGCTTCATACTTTGGTTTGAGCTGAAAATGCAACATGAGGGTACAAAGAAGGGGGGGGGTGAGGGGACAAAATTCATACCAAAAGAGCAATCCTAAGGTCGACTTGAAACACCACGAGGTGAAAAAGAACAATCCTAAGATGACCTGAAACACAACGGGAGGGTAGGAGAAAAAGGGACAGGGTGCATTCAAAAAGAGTCGTATCATGTTGAACCTGAAACACAACGGGGTGGAAAAGGGATTCTACAAAAAAGAGCCATGGGACCTGAAACACAACGTAGGGGGGGGACAAGATTCTTACAAAAACAACCGAGGATACTTTCAAAAAAGGTCGTTTTCCATATTCAATCATTTTTTGAAAGGGTCACGGTGCACAACTTTTTATTCGACCGACTGTAGTAAATCGCGATTAACACGTTCCGTTCGATTTGATTGAAGTCGATATACTACTGTTTTGACATGCTTTATATCTAATCTCTCACTTAAATGTTCAAAAACTTCGGATACAAATTGGGGGCCGTTATCGCTGATGAATTTGACTGGAGCTCCATATCGCGAAATATAATTTTCGAATGGGGCATTGGCGATTATTTTTGCGGACGCCTTTCTGAGGGGTATTATTTCTAACCACTTCGTAAAATGATCCGTTATTACACAAATATATCGATATCTTTGGGGTTTCGATGCTGGGTAGGGGCCTAATAAATCTAATGAAATTATTTCGTTCGGATAATTAGTTACAATCGGTATTAAATGACCGGCCGGTAACGCGTTCTTATAGTTAAATTTTTGGCACGTCTCGCATGTCAAAACATAATTATGTATGTCCCTACGCATGTATGGAAAATAACATGCATCCTTCACGCGTAAATATGTTTTCCGTATTCCAAGACGTCCAGCCATTGGCTTATCATGAAATTCGTGCATTATCGCTCCTCGCATTGATTTTGAAATATATACTCTCATTTCTCCGAGAGATGATGCGTACTTCGCATAAAATAACAACCCTTCAATAAGTTTAAAATCCTGGGACCAGTTTCCACAGACGCCCGCATTTACTGAACTGTCATCGGGGTTTTGTAAGTAGCGATAAATATCACCGAGCTCGGGGTCCTGCTTTTGTTCAGCTATCTATTGTTCCCTTGACGAAAGTACCAAATCTCTAATTACTGCACAAGTTATATTGCTATCCTCAAAATTTTCCACAATTTTTGTATTTAAAAGATCAATTTTTAAATTCCCCTCGACGATTTTTAATTCTTTGATTTGCTAATCCGGAATCGCTAAAAACTTTTCCTTGAAATTCATAGTAATCTTCGCGTTTCTTATAAAATCGATGCCTAAAATGCATGGATATTCGAGATCTGCCAATTTGTGAAAATCCCATCTTTTGTGAATTCTCTGATTCGAATTTCTAATTCTATTGTTCCTACATTGTTGCAACAGGCGCCCTGAGCCGTTATAACTTTTGCATTTTATTTTTTTATTGGTTTATAAGAAAAATATGCCCTATACGTTTCTTCAGAGATAAATGACTTCTCGGCTCCAGTATCCCATAATGCCTTAGTGAAGATGTCGTTCACTAAAATTGGCACATACGGGAGTTCTACAGGGGACATCCTTAAAGCAGAAACCCTTATTAGGAGGTTTCTCATCAACATGCAATCGATCTTGATTTCGAACGCTTAAAAAGTTTAAATTTTTATGACTACCCCTATTCCATCGATTATTCGACCCCCGTTCAAAATTATCACTCGGACCCCTATTTCTATATTGATCTCTTCTATCACGACTTTCGAATCCGGGATCATTCCTATCCATACGGTTCCTGTTCTCGAACCCTTGATTACCATAGTACCCCTGAGGTCTCATCCCATAGGAAATTCTATAACCCTGCCTCCTATCATTTTGACATTCGACTACCCCAGTATCTCTAAAATTTCTATTAGTACGACCCTCGTTAGACCTCCTACTCACATCACAAGCTCGTCTTTCACTATTATTATTACTCGAACCCGGATTGTCTCTCCTCAAATATCTTTCCTCATACTTAGAAATCATCTGAAGCAACTGCAATTGAGTAGTTGGATTTCTATAATCTCAATATATTCAATTGCGGTTCCAAACGGGCAACAATATGTTCGATCAAACTCTCTTCCGCCATATTTAATCCCAATTTTTTATGTATTTTGAGAATCTCGTATATAAAGTCCGACGGAGCTTGACCATGACCCTGATACGACGAATAGAACTTGACTTGAAATTCAGTCTTATTCCTAACCGCTGGGAAATTTGCTGTCAAAGCCTCTTTCAAGTGCGCGAAATCCGTAGCATTCCCTTTCACTATAGAAGATCCGAAGATTTCATACCAGTCTAACGCACGGCCTCTGAGACGCCCTTTAAGACAATAACATGCCAAATTATTAGGTATCTCGTAAAACTTAACATTACTGTCAATATATTCAATGAACTCGGTGACATTTTCTTCTCCGGAGAAACAAATATCAGGCAAGAGCCTAAAATTGGATCCGGACTCCCATCTCGGGGTTAAGGGAGAAATGTTCGGAGGACAAACTCGTTGGTGCCATTGTCGTGTCCCTCTCCTATCTTGGACTGGGTTCACATTGCCCGGCGCGCCTGGTGTGGAAATAAACATATTGTCACGTAGAAGGAATAAGGCGATGTTATCCAATACACAATTTATTTTGTCGTAGTGTTTAACATGGGCAGCACCACAACTGAAGACCTATCCAGCTGTAGTACTTTTATAAACCTGGTGGAGGGTTCTAGAATAACCACCAGGGGAAAGATTAACATAAATTCAATTTACATAATTTGCAAATGTCCACAATAATAAATAACGAAAGTCATGATTAAATTTAACAAACAAATACCTGGGAGGCTCGAACCCGAGCCACTTGCATGGTAGAGCAGTGCTCTAACAGTTCGGCCACTCAGAGAGCGTATCAGTTTGTGACATTTCTCCCTCCTTAGGAGACACAGCGACCCGCTGTAGTTGTTTCGAACGACTTCTTGTAATAGGTCCAAAGTAAACTTGTTTAGGGTTCCTTTTGTCAAAAACAGTCCGGACTGGTTCCGTTGGTGACTTGTCTTGTTTAATGTCTTCTAGCTGAAGGTCTGGGTCTTTATAAGGTTTTATTCGCAAAACATGTACCACGTCTCTTAATTTTCGTTTGGTGCGCAAACTATCACAAAGTTCCACTTCATAAGTGACTTCAGATAACCTTTTTCTCACCCTATAGGGTCCATAGTATCGCTTTAACAATTTTTCAGATAATCCAACTTTGCGGATTGGAGTAAATATCCAAACCAGGTCTCCCTCTTTGTAATTCACTATCCGATGTCTTTCATCATAACGGCATTTGTCTTTGTCTTGTGCTCTTGTTAGATGTATTTTTGCTAGTTGTCTAGCTTCTTAGGCCTTCATTATCAGGTTTTGAACGTAATCATTCGCTGATTCATCGGGAGGAAAGGGCAAAATGGCATCTAGTAGAGTATCCACATCACGTCCATGAAACAAAGAAAAATGGACTTAAACCTGTCGTCTCCTGCTTTGCGGTGTTATATGCAAAGGTGACAAATGGAAGTATGTTGTCCCAATTCTTTTGGTCAACATCGACATACATTGGCAGCATGTCAGCGAGTGTTTTATTGAACCTTTCAGCGAGGCCATTTGTCTGAGGGTGATATGCAGTAGTTTGCAAATGATACATCAAGCATAAATTATTTACTTCTTTAACGAGATTCGACAAAAATGATCGCCCTCTATCGCTGAAGATTTCCCTTGGTGATCCATGTTTCAGTATAACGTCTTCAACCAGAAATTTGGCTATTTCCGTGGCTTCACCGCTTGGTAGGGCCTTTGTGACAGTAAATCGAGTGAGATAATCTGTACAGACAATTATCCATCTATTCCCTTGCTTTGTTAGAGGAAATCTTCCAAGTAAATCTACCCCTATTTTAGCAAACGGGATATCCCCTGGCTATATTGGATGAAGCAATCCTGGAGGTCGCTGAGGTTGAGATTTTCGCCTTTGGCACTCTCGACAATGAGACACATAGCGTCGGACACTGCGGTGTAGGCCAGGCCAGAAGTACTTCCGTCTGATTCGGTCGTACGTTTTGGCAAACCCTAAATGACCCGCTGTCGGTGCATCGTGAAGGCTTTTTAATACGTCCCCTCTAAGATGTTTCGGTATGAACAATAGCCACTGCTTTCCTAAAGGATCGTAGTTTTTTCTGTATAAAATTACATTAATTTCTTTAAACTTTGAGAAGTCTCTCTTTCTAACCATTTCGTCTCGAATATTTGCTACATCAGGGTCTTTACTTTGCTCACCTTCGAAATTGGTAATGGTATTGAGGAATGGTATATCATCAGTGGGGCTCTTATTCAATTTTAAGCAGTGGGCTCCTCGATAAGCAATCAGAATCCTGGTGCTTTCTTCCAGTCTTGAAAACTATTTCCACATCGTACTCTTGAAGACGCAAAGCCCACCTTGCTAATCGCCCAGATGGATCTTTTAGATTCGCCAACCAGCATAAAGAGTGGTGATCTGTTACCACTGTAAATGGGTGGCCAAAGATATAGGGTCGGAATTTACTTATCGCCCAAATAACTGCTAAACATTCCTTCTCTGTAGACGAATAATTTTTCTCGGATGTTGAAAGTGATCGGAATGCGTAAGCAATAGGCCTTTCAAACCCACTCTGTATTTGTACGAGAATAGCACCAATGCCGTATCCACTGGCGTCAGTATGTATTAGGGTTTTAGCTTCTGGTTTAAAGAAGCCAAGCACAGGATATCTCGTCAGCAGCGATTTTAAACGGATGAATGCTGATTGATGTTCTTCTTTCTATACAAATTTAATATCTTGCTTCAATAATTCGTGGAACGGCCTGGCAATGTCGGCAAAATTATGGACAAATTGGCGATAATAGGAGCAGATCCCTAGAAAGCTTCTAACTTGCGTAACGGTTTGGGGGGTTGGAAATTCTTGAACTGCTTCGACCTTCCCTGGATCTGGACGAATTCCATCTTTGTCTACTAAGTGACCAAGAATCTTAAGGCTTCTTTGACCAAAACGACACTTTTTATGGTTCAGTGTCAATCCAGCATCTCGTATGCATTGTAGCACCATCCTCAATCTCAAAAGATGTTCTTCGAAAGAGGTAGCGTAGACAATGACATCATCTGGATAACATAGACAGTGCTTCCACTTCATCCCTTTAAGGATACTATCCATCATTCTTTCGAACGTGGCTGGGGCGTTACATAACCCAAATGGCATAACCTTAAATTGGTATAATCCATCTGGAGTAATAAAAGCCGTCTTCTCTCTGTCTCTTTCATCGACTTCAATCTGCCAGTATCCAGACTTAAGGTCTATTGTAGAAAACAAGCTTGCACCCGAAAGATTATCCAAGGCATCGTCAATCCGGGGTAAAGGGTACACATCCTTTTTGGTAATTTTGTTCAAGCTACTGTAATCCACACAGAAACACCAGGATCCATTTTTCTTTTTCACCAGAATAACTGGGGATGACCACGGAATCTCCGAATGCTCTATGATGTCCAGCTTCAGCATTTGATCAACCTCTTTTTTAATTATTCTCCTCTCTTCAAAAGACACTCTGTATGGCTTTTGCTTAATAGGTTGGCAATCGCCGGTGTTTATCTTGTGTTTTACTTTACTCGAGACTCTTATTTTGTTCTCAAAATCAAAAACATCTGTAAAGTCGTTAAGCAACTTCAAAAGATCTTTCTGTTGCGCCTCACACAGTTCCGGGTCTAAAAGGCATTTGAATTATTTCACCAACTGTCTAGGGTGCTTCATCTGTTTTACTTCGATTTTGTCAGCATTCTCGTTCAAAGAACTTACCAATCCATCCTCAATATCCGTCATTTCGGATATACACATGCCAGCTGGTATTATCTGTGGCTGAGAGGAACTGTCAGCAATCCAAATATCTATTTTACCATTCTGGAATGTGGATATTGTAGCTGGGACTTTTAGCTGTTTAGTCCATTCAAAATTCTTCATTCCAGTAACTATAACATTTTCCTAGGTCTGGTGGTCTTTAGCCAAAGCGGAAATCTTTCTTATAGAGTTTCCTGGAATGATAACGTCACTGACCGCATATAAACCAGAATTTACTTCATTCATTTGGAGATCATTTGGGGAGACTTCTCCAATCTGAAGTTCACCGGATCCGCAATCAATAATGGCATCAGTTGCTTTGAAAAAGTACCATCCCAATATGAGATCATGACTGCATTGCTGAAATACCAAAAATTCGAAAGGTTGCACCACTCCATTCAAGTTCACTCGCAACATGCATCGTCCTATAGCTTATAACTTTACCACAGGCAGTTCGAAGAATCGGGTTGTGTTCTGAAAACATGGGCGTCCTTAGTTGCGTGCGTAACTGTTCGGAAACTACTGAATAATCAGCTCCTGAATCAACCAAGGCATTAACGACATGCCCATTGACAGTGAAGGATACAAAGTTTTTGACTAGTTTAGCAGCCGTGTATACTGGAGGGTTTTCGTTTATTGCGGCCTTTCCTCCCACGCAGGTCGCATGCCTTAGTTTTCCTCACTGGACCTAACAGGTGAGCGATGAGATGGAGATCTTGATTGGCGGCGTTGTGGATTGCGTCTAGGGTATGGCGAATTACTTCTGTAACGCTGGTAATTAGATTCAGGATCGCGGCCGTAATCAGAAAGAGAGTCGGAATCCCAGCGTTCTGACTGGTCTAATTGCCTTCTTTGTCTTGCTGCGTTAAAAACACGTCGTCTATCAGGGCAATATCTAGTAACGTGGCCCGGGCGTCCACAATGAAAGCAAATTGGTACGTTATCTGAAGTAGCCAAAGGTCAGTCTTCCTTCCGGTATCCTGTTGAGTTGGTCTATTTTCTTGTCGAGTTCTCGGCCTTGGTTTCCAGGAACTTCCGCCAGTCCTTTGAGTTCTGTAAGGGGAAGGCGTAGGTTTTTCTCGAGAGAGTGGAGCCAAATTGCTTCGAACTTCTTCTCGGATAATGTATTTTAAATAGTTTGGCCCGTCGTCTATACATGTTGCGATTCGGGGGAGTATTTTCTCGATTTCTTCTTTAACAATCCTTCGAATTAGATCGCTTAGATCTTCATTGGCCATTGATATGGGTGTAACATTAGGTAGCCTCTCATATCGTAGCGGTACAACTCGTCTCTTTCTCATGACATCCACTTCATGGCAAAACGTAACAAATTTATCTACTGTGCTAACTTCTCTGTTTATCAGTACCTGGTAGAGATATTCAGCCACACCTTTCATGAGATGCGATATCTTTTGATCTTCTGGCATATTTTTATCCACTTTCCTGCATAATGACAATACGTCCTGATCGTAAGACTCATGCGTTTCGCCAGGACTCTGAGCCCTTGTCCTTAATAATCCTTCTGCAAAACTTTTTACGTCCTCAGGCCTTCCGAAAGTCTCTTCAAAAAGTCTCTCGAAGTCTGTCCAACTTTTCAATCGATCTTCATTGTTGTTAAACCACAACCTTGCAGTTCCGCTTAGATAGAACACGACATTTGCAAGACGTACTGTTTCATCCCAATTATTGTAGTTAGCGATCCTCTCGTAATCATTTTTCCATTTTTCAGCAACTTCGGTATTCAAGCCAGAGAACGAACAAGGCTCTCATGGCAGCTGATAGGTAACATACATAGATGGGATTGATGATGTTGCCTTATCTTCCGTTTCACCTTCCGGCATTCTTTTTACAGTTCGGACTCGGCAAGGTAGCAACCCGTATTCTGGAGGTAGCCCTTGGAGCCTTCGACTTTCTCTGATATCCGTTGCCAATGGCTATCGTTACCCGGCGCCACCACCAAAATGTCACGTAGAAGGAATAAGGCGATGTTATCCAATACACAATTTATTTTGTCGTAGTGTTTAACATGGGCAGCACCACAACTGAAGACCTATCCAGCTGTAGTACTTTTATAAACCTGGTGGAGGGTTCTAGAATAACCACCAGGGGAAAGATTAACATAAATTTAATTTACATAATTTGCGAATGTCCATAATAATAAATAACGAAAGTCATGATTAAATTTAAAAAACAAACACCTGGGAGGCTCGAACCCAAGCAACTTGCATGGTAGAGCAGTGCTCTAACCGTTCGGCCACTCAGAGAGCGTATCAGTTTGTGACAATATCATCACCAACAAAAGCCATAACAATAATTATTTATTGTAGACAGACAAATGCAATTAATAGGCACAAGTTCAAACTATAAGTCGAAACCCTGGAGTGATTATCTAATCCCTAGATTAATCCTGATACTCAAATCTAACATTCAATTCTAACCTCCAAATCTAATATTCCCTACTAAGTAATCTCAGCAATCAGAATTGACAAAGGAGACGAACCCTTACTAACGTCAGGTCGGTACTAAATCTAATCTCTTTGATTCCTTCAATGATTAATAATATCAAATACTATCCAATACGCGCTAAGCTCGCTGAAGAGATCCGTAGATAATACTTACATTTAATTTGGCAATTCCTTCTCCTTCTCTTTCTTACTAAATCTAGACTTTATATAGTCGAACTCATTAGCATATCACTATCTCGTGGTTTTCCCGAGGAGGCTGTGAAATAGAATAATTGCTGGCCCCAAAGTTACCCAAGAGGATTTATAGAAGATTGACGTGGATAGACCCGTCACAACACAAACGAGCATGGTGCTAAAAATTAAATCATGAAAATATTCTGAAGAATATTTAAATTTTGGATTTATCATTACTGAAGTAAATGGAGAACAAAAAAAAACCCTATGTGTTTTTTGTGAAAACTTACAAATCCAAAAAACATGTGGGAGTTGTTTTTAAAACCATTGAAAATCATTTAACCATGCTGGCAAAGAATTTTAAAAAGTATTTTCTAGCTGAGGACAGCTTGATAGAAAGTTACGAGTGAGTTACGTATCCATTTTCAAAATACTTCAGAAGGGCTGTCAACTGCCGAAGAAGAAATCTTCATAGATGTTACATCCGGCGGCGAAATTAAAACTCATTCTTATAATAAATCTCTCTTTGAGTTTTGGGCAGAGGTGGATGACGAATTTTCTACAGAGGAAGAAAGAAAAGCATTTCGTATGCTATACTACCCCATTTTCAACATCCTATCTTTGTGAAACCGGATTTTCTGCGGTGAATTTTGAACTGGATTTTGAAGACAAAGTATAGATCTCAGCTAAATATATAAAAGTAACTCAAAGTGTCAATTTCTAATACTAAGCCAATTTTGCTCTGCAAGAAGGCCCATGGAAGTCACTAATAATTATTGAAATTGCTCTTAATTTAGTATTTAGAAGTTGGTTAAAAATACCTTGTGAAATATTGATACATTAAAAGTGTACTGATTGAAGTACCCGCTCTTTGCACGAGTTCATTTTTAAAAAAATAAAACATTATTCATGATATGATAACTTAATGGCAAGGAGAATGAAACAAAGTGCACGATAATGTGTGTAAAAATGAAAAATGATTTTTTTTTTAAATGAAGGGTCAGATTGTAAATAGTTTTTTAAGCCTCACAGAATTAGCATTTATAAGTAATGTTAAATAATGAATAAGGATATAAAATTCCGATGAAGAATAATTGTGTTATTTTTAATATTTAAAGCGAGAAGACTTCAAAATGTCTTAATCTGGGAGCAGGCACGCACTCTATACTAACGTTAATGGTCGTACGGATGTCACCCTAATCCTTTTTTTATAATTATTTTTAGCGTACTAGATAAAAATCGTAATTTAAGTGAATAATTTAATTAAGAGAAAGTATACTTATCTATTTTCAAGGACTTTTCAATTCCCTTTGATAATTTGAGAAAAAATCATATAAAATGATTCAAATGTGCATAACCTTAATGAAGGACACAGATCACGGACACTTTTCACAAATATTACAGGAATGTTATTTGCAGGCAAAACGGTCATATTTTGTTCAAGTTATTGTAGTTTTACTGTCTTTTGATGATGGGAAAATAACATGTTGAACTTTTTTTTGTTTGACTGGACGCAGTATTTCGTGTTACATATTATGTTATCCTTTTACAAATAAATAACTCTATTACGCTAGCAGCGTATCCGGTTCTGCAGTTGAATAAGGCAAAATAACTTTTAAAAAGTCATAACATTAAAAATAATTCTGGATTCTAAGAACGATAAAACATCCAGCCATTCAAAAAATCAAACGTTTTTATTCCACAAAAAAATATAATACTAACTGTTGCCAAACTACACAAACAAAACTTTTACTTAATATTTACATTCGGTTACAGCGAATACGCACAATTATAGATGCCATGAATTAATCAAAAAAAAAATTAATTCTGAAGACATGACATCCTCTCACCTTAAGTTGTTGAAAGACAACTTAACTTATCAAACATTTAAAAATTTCAAAGAATAACACATACAATAAACATTTCTAATATACTTACTAAGACACAAAAATATAAGATATATATTGTGAAAGTTACATCTAAAGTTCAAAAAATTAAATTTGTTTACAAGTCCAGCTTTTGTGGTTTTTTAACAGTTCTCCCACTTTTAGTTTTTAAAACATCATCTCTGAAAGTTTCTTTGGAAATTTCAAGTGGGAAGATTCTTTGGACTGGTAGTAAAAGTTCTCCTTTTGCTGTTCTCAGACACACTAATCTGTTGATACCATCTTTTCCAGGTAATAATTTAATAACAACACCTAAAAGCCAGTCATTACATTTTACATTGTCACTTCCAATTAACACAACTTCTCCAAGCTTAATATCTCGTTCCTGCTTCTTGTTTTCATTTCGTTGAATTAAAAGTCCCAAATATTCAGATGTAAACCTTTTCCGGGTATCAGTTATCAACTGTTGGCGATATTTTATTCTTTTGTTGAGAACATCTTCATCCACTTGGTCTAAATCTGGAACACCAATTTGCCGGAAATCTTGCAAAAATGAGTTAGTGATAAAGGTATCAGATCAGAATCCGTTTGGGATGCATGACTAAGTGGTCGAGAGTGTATAACAGACTCTGCATCACACAAAACGGTGACCATTTCTTCATAAGATAAAAAAGCTTTTCCGAGGACTCTTCTTAGGATCCGCTTCATTACACCAATAAATCTTTCCCAAAACCCTCCCCACCAGGAGGCAGTCGGAGGATTAAAAAGCCATTGTATTCTTCGTATACTACTAAATTGTGCAATCACATCCCAATTCACTGTCTTCAAATAATTCGATGCACCGGCAAAATTGCTTCCATTGTCGCAATACACAACTGATGGTCTTCCCCTTCTTGAGATGAATCTATGAAAACTTTGAAGAAAAGCCTCAGTAGGTAATGACGACAGAAGCTCAAAATGTATAGCCCTGAAAACCACACAGATAAATATGCAAATCCTAGCTTTACTCCATTCTTTTAAATAAAGTGGTCCAGCTAAACCAAAACCGATTACTTCAAAAACTGCAGCATCTTTTATTCTGTTTTCTGGGAGTGATGCAGAGGGGGTAGTTACATTTCTTTTGGCATGTCTTAAACAAATGACACATTTGGATTATACTGCTCGAACAGTTTTTCTTGCATTCAAAATCCAATAATGTTCACGTAGAATATTCAAGATCATTTGTAATCCTGCATGTGAATTCTTTTTGTGTTCAGTCATTATCAGTCTCTCAACGACTAGATGATGGGTTGGCAAAATTATAGAGTTCTTGAAATCTTCTGAATCCTTCATATACGTTAATTTTGTCTTCAATCTAAGTATTTCCTCTCCATCTTTGTATGTTGCTAAAGAATTCATTTTCTTTCTGTTGACATAATGACTAAAGTATTCCTCTTGTACCATCTTTACCATCTTTATTTCTGCTTGTTTTAGTTCCGCGTTGGATAATTCACCTGTGACTCGAGAAGCAGGATTCCTACCGTTAAAAATGATTCTTTTCATCCAAGTCATCTTTCGTAGCATTCGATCGCAACTTGAAAAATAGTAGTAGTACCAACCTGAATCTTCGTTATTGTTTTTAACACTATTTTCACATTGATTTAAAGAACACACAACTGTAAGATTCTTGGAAGGTGGATTTGTTTTTCGTTTTTCTTTCAAAACAGATGGCTCGTCAAAAAAAGGTTGGTAACTGGCCAGTTTTCCCCAGTTTGTAGAAGCCATTTGGGCCCCTCCCACCATCTACTGCATAAGAGTTGGTGAGCAGAACACCCTCTTGAAGGTAAGTTAGCAGGATTAAGTGCTCCTGGAAGATGCTTCCACGAAGTTGGATCAGTCAGTTCTCTTATCTCTTGAACTCTATTATTTACAAAAACTGACCATTCTTCTCACTGAATCCAACTTAATACCGTAGTGGAATCAGTCCAGCAGTGTTGCTTCACATTGTCCCACTGGAGTACACTGAGCACAGATCTGCATAGTCGAGCTCCCACCGTTGCAGCCAGCAACTCAAGACGAGGAATAGTGACGGTTTTAACAGGAGCGGTTCTTGATTTGGCAGCCAAAAGATTTACATGAGCAACACCAGAATACTCTATACGAACGAAAACAGCTGCCGCGTATGCAAATTGGCTGGCATCACAAAATGTATAAATGCTTAGATTATGTTGATCATTTATAACAGGAGAAAAACAGCGGCTAACAGACAAATTTCTTAAGGAAATTAACTCCTCGAACCATTTTAGAAATTCAAGTTTCAAATTATCTTCAACTTCTCTATCCCACGGGATGTTGTCTTTCCAAATCTTCTGTAACATTAGTTTTGGAATTAAAAGGACAGTACATAAAAATCCAATAGGATCAAAAACCCAATGTATAACGGAAAGAATAACTCTCTTTGATACAATTTCAAGTTTTTATGTTTCTATCCAATCCAAATTAATTTTCAGTGCATCTTCTTTGCGATTCCAAATCAATCCTAAAACTGAAGTGACCTGTTCTGTGTCATCATCTCCTATACTTCCATCCTCTCAAGTTAAATTTTCCTTCAGCGAAGATATGATGACTCTCTCCAATAAAAGGTAATATATCAGCTTCATTGTCTAAACTTGTAATTAAATCATCTACATAAAAACTTCGAAGAAGTATATCGACTGTTCTCTGACTATATTTCAAATTCTTTAGATATTTTTTCAGATGATGTTCAAGCACAGCTTCTAAGAGAAAAGGGCTGCTTTTCACACCAAAAGCCACACGTGTATGCCGCATTGTTTTTGGAACTACATTTTATCTCTCTCTTTTCCATTCCACCACAAAAATTTGAGAAATTCCTATCTTCTTGTAGCACACTTATTTGTAAAAAAGCCTTCTCTATATCGGCCACTATGCCATATTTATGTTCTCTAAATCTGAGAAGAAGATTAGGGATTAGTTCCAATAAATTTTGTCCAGATTCTAAGCCCTGGTTGAGCGATGGAGATCCAACTTGTCTGGCAGAGGCATCAAAAACTGGACGCACCTTAGTTGTTCCATGTTGTTTTACAACAGGTCTGTGTGGAAAATAGTGTCCATGCAGGTGAGATGAAGAGTCAACTGGATCATTTTCAACTATACCTAATAATTCCCATTCCTTGAACACATCATCATAAGCTGTAAACAAGGTTCCTTGATGCAATTTTTTAGTCGATGATTCTAATCTTTTTATAGCTATCTCTTTATTACTGGGTATAGGTAAATGATTTTTTTTCCTGGGCAGTGAAACTTCGTATCTTCCTTCTGTATTCATTCGAACAGTTTCTTCAAAATGTAATTTAGTAAGATTTTCTCTTTCCCATTAGTTTTTCATTTTAACTGGGTCACTTATCCCTAAAACCTCTAAACTAAAAAGATCGGAAATAGTAGCTTCTCGTACAAACATCGAAATTACCATCATAGCTGTATCTTCTTTTTCAGAAAGTAAGTTAGTTTTCCCCATAAGAGTCCATCCATGAGGACTCTTATGGGGTTTCCATGGCTACTAATCCACTCGACAGAACTCTTCTCTTTCCAGTAAATAGTTTACCTGCAACATCTGCTCCAACAAGAATATCAATTGGCCCCGAATTATTTTCTGTGTCAAACATTTGTATGTTCATACATTGCAGTTCTTTAATCCCCGGCCCGTACGAAACAGAAGATTCATCATTGCAAATAATATCTTGATCAACTACGTCAAAATTACAGTTAAAACTTCCATCTAAGCTTCCTAGTTCAATTTTATATACATTATGAAACTTCTCTTTGATCCTTTCTCCTCCAAAAAGTGCATACGACAAATACTGTTGGCATAAAGGTGCTAATCCTAAAGCAGATACCATTTCTTTTCTAACATAAGATTTTTGAGACCCCGAATCATACATGGCTCTCACGATTAAACTACAATTTTTACCTTTTATTTTAACTTTCGAAGTCTGCAGCAAAACATGTGGCACATTCGAAATACTCTCCAAATTTAGGGATTTATCCTGCTCTTTAACCTCTTTTTCCAAATTATTTGATGTAGGTGTATTTACATTTTTATTTGACTGACTCGGTGCATATAACTGCATAAGCATTTCACAAAATACCGACATTTTCCTACCCTATGTCCAACTTTTAAACATTTGAAACCATAACCATTATCTTTTAAAACCTTCAATTTTTCATTATAAGATATTTTTTGAGCTTTAAAGCAATTAGTCGGTTCATGCTTTCTACTACAGTAAACGTAAAAATTCTCTGCACCAACTGAAGAGGTCAACAAACTAGCCGATGTAAATATTTTGTCTTTCTTTAATTTGCTTTCTCTTTTATATGATGTTGCATCCGTCAAATCGAAACCGGTCATATCTAAATTAACCCACTCTTCCGATTCAACTTCAGTTTTCAGAAATTTTAATAAAGCATCTTGTCTCTTTTTGGAATCATCACCAGAATCAAAATTCAAACTTTGCTGAAAAGCTCTAAGCTAATCCTCTGGCATGCAAGACTCTACTAAAGGATAAAGTAGACATGCACATTTGTCACTTGTAACACCAAGCGTTTTAAGTGCACGAATTTGTTGTTCTAAATTATCATATAAAGTACACAAATTATTCGAGTTAAAATTTAAATTGGCATTTCTAAGAACTATAATTTTTTAACAATTCTCTAATACAGTCGGTCGAAAAAATTGTCGAGCACCGTGACCCGTTCAAAAAATGATTGGAAACGGAAAACGACCTTTTTTGATACAAAGTCTTTTTTACATGAAACTTATTTCATCCACGGTATTTTTGCTGTTTTTTATTACGTTTCTGTACCCATTTGTCCTATTTTTGTTGTCATTTACACCTATTTCTCTTTACATGTTTCATTTCCCCCTTTTCTCTTGACATGGCTCTTTTTCTATAATTCCTGTACCCCCCCTACATGTTCGCCGCCATTTTGACACAAAATGCAACAGTGCAGGGAACTATGCGGAAAGTTCTCCTACAAATGTCAGGAGCAAACTTTTTTCAAATTCCTCCGAAAAATATTTTTGATGGAGGCGAGAAAATTTTTCAGCCCATCCCAGACGAATGATTTAAAACGGGGGGGGGGATCCACAAATGAAATGGAGACATGTCAGGGGGTGATACACAAATGAAATGGAGACATGTCAAGCTTGGTGAAAGCAGCGACCCATGAAATGTAGACAATGCAACGTTGGTATGTCGAGAAAAGACAGAATCATTCCAATATGGGTGTGTATCTTGTTAGAAAATTGGGGACGACCCATCTCACGACTTTATAATCTTGGCGTGTCTAGGAAACACGGAGGTCTCAACTGGCAGCCAGCAGGCGAGTCCAATTTTTTTGTGTCAAGTTTTAAAAAAGATGCATTCCAATCTTGGTGGATAATTTGGCCCGAAAAAAGGGGGACCCAGTCGACATGCGACCCCCAATTTTCGGATTTTTGAAGATTTTGGCTAAAAACATTTACCGATAAGACTTACAGAATCTGCGAATTTCCAACATTACGCCAAATCCTGAAAGTCTTAACGAAAAACATTTAGCATTTACCTGTTGCCATGGAAATTCTTTTTCCGTCAAAACTGCCAGATTTGGAATATTCAATACAAACCCAAACCTGACAGTTTTAACCAAAAATAAAATTTCTAAACTCTTGACTGCATTCAGAAGCACTCTGATTTCTGGCTGCTAGCTGCTCGCCTTTTATATATTCTAGTGGTGTCAGGTAAAACGATTCCTATTGGTTGACGCTTTTCAACCTTGAAACTAATCTTTTAACGTATTTTTATGCATCTTTTTAGTACAAGTTTTAAAAGAAATGTACTCCAACATTGGCACATTCATTGACCCGAAAAAAGGGGGACCGAGTCGACTCTTGTGTCGACTCAGTCCCCCGTTTTTCGGTTCAATATTTACAGTTTAGTACAATATTTATTTACAGTTTAGTACAATATTTATTTACAGTTTAGTACAATATTTATTTATAGTTTAGTACAATATGTATTTACAGTTTAGTACAATATGTATTTACAGTTCAGTATAATATTTTACAGTTCCGTCCAATTTTTTACAATTCCGTCCAATATTTACAGTTCCATCCTTTTTTTTTACAATTCAGTTCATTTTTTTTAAAGTTCAGTCCATTTTGTTAAAATTCCGCTCAATTTTTTACACTTTAGTCTATTTTTTTACAGTTCAAATTTCAATTTTTCTCACTTACTCTACCAGATCAGCCATTTGTCTATTGTATTCAGCCTGCAGCTTATTGAAATGCTGCAGGTATCTGGCAAAACGATAAGACTTGCACTAAGATGGATGGTGCACTCTGAAATGTCAAAGAATTCGTGCACCTCATTGTGCAGGTGATCTGGTAGAGTACGGTCATTGAGGTCCTTGAACTTTGGCAACGTTTCCAAGTTTATCGGAAACAGCCCCAGCTGCTCAAAAATTGTACGTTGGTTGGTTCCCTTGACCACGATGAGGCCTCGATTTCCTTGCGCCAGGTGACAAAATTCACCCCTGACGCAAAAGGACAGGTACTCCAATGGCACAGATCCAGGGATGTGACTCTTCAGACAGAGGCGCTCGTTAATAAAACGGTTGGCCCGGCAGTCTTTCGAGGTGGTGATTAGGTTGGAATGATCCACCGTGATGCAAATTACTTCTGGGTCTTTTCCATCCTCTGGAATGCTGGCGATTGACAACTCGACGGGCACAGGCTTGCCTCCACGGTGAAACACATTGGCATGGGCGAAGAAGGCTAGATGAGACATGTTGCTTTCAGAGAACTCTGAGAGAGAATGTCTCTGGCTGCTGATGGCTCGCCTTTTATACTCTGGTGGGTCACGTGAATCGATTCCTATTGGCTGATACTCTCCAACATTGAAACACTATCCATATCATGAGGCATCTATATATTGGATTACTGATCCAACATTGAAACACTATCCATATCATGAGATATCTATTGTCTTATTGATTCAACATTGTGATGACCCTGCAAAAAATACAAGCATCACTAGGCACTTTTTGACTGATTATATCCAACAGGACCATGCAAAAACTACACTCGCCATCAGGCACCTTTCGATTGATTCTATCCATCCTTGGTAGAAATCTTGTGGCCTCTTTTTAGTACAAGTTTTTAAAAGAGATTCTCTCCAACGTTGGCACCTTCCTTAACAAAAAAAAGGGGAACCGAGTCGACTCTTGTGTCGACTCGGTCCCCCTTTTTATGGGCCCATGAGCAATTTTTTTTTCACTACCAAAGCTGAAACTTTGGAGCTCCATTCCGCCTGCAGCTTGTTGAACCGCCGCAGGTATTTTGCAAATTGAAACGATTTCAGCATGGTGAAATGAGACACGTCCCCTTCTTCGTGGAGGTCATCATGCATGGGGTTGGGAAAGGTTCCATCACAAAGGGTGTTGAATTTGGGCAGCATCTCCAGAGCCATGGTGGAGAGTCCCAACTCTTTGAATGTTTTTTGCTGCTTTGGGCTTTTGACTACGATGAGGCCTTTTCTACCTTGGGACAGCTGATCAAACATGCCCCTCACGCAATATCGCAACCATTGCGCCGGCACACTCTTGGGCAGCGGGCGCACCAGACGAAGACGGGCGTTTTTGCAGGCATTGGAATGCATGTCTTTGGGCGTGGAGGTCAGGTCCTCGTGGTTCACCGTAATGCAGAGCACTTCGGGATCACTGCCATCCCTGGGAATGGTGGCAATCGATAGCTCGATGGGCACTGGTTTGCCCAGGTGGTGCAACACGCTAGCATGGGCAAAATAGGCGGGTTGATTTGACATGTTGCTGAGAGAGAATGATTCTGATGGCTAGAGGCTGGCGTTATATATGCTCGAGGAGCGTGACGTCAACTGGCATTCCATTTGCCAAGGCCTTTTGATGCGAGCACTCCACGTGTTTTTCCAAAGCCCGTTTCCAAGGTTGGGGCATCAGCAGACGCCAAGGAAGGTGTTCATCTCGATGCATTGCCCAATCATCCAACCACGTTAATAATGTCACGTACACATCCACCAAACGCGTGCATTGCGTGAGATTCAACGCGTACGCCTCCTTATTGTGGGGTTGATACGCCTCCCAAACTCGGCGAGACGGGGGACGACCCAATTGAAAAAATCTCAACTCGACTCCTGGATCCCACGTCAAATCCAAATGACTCGTAAACACGACCACTGTTTTTCCAAACAACCGAGGAACGTGCACACCAAAATTGGGCTCAAATAGGATGGTGTAAGGATAGTCTTGCTCGAAATATGTGACTCGATCCGGCCACCGACCCAGATTTCCAAAAACAATCGTAGTGCGAGAACGATACTGGTCCAATAAATTTTGTACCGAAACCATTTTTTCTTACATCCTCTTGTGTAATGTGTCAAGGTTGGTATTTTTTTGGACAAAAAAATCAGACTTGTTTCCATAAAACAATTTTTTTTATTTACAAAAAATATTTACAAAAAAAAATTTACAAAATAATCATTATTTACAAATATTACATACACAACTGCCAAGATTTATTTGCAACACAAATTTAGAGGTTCTGTCACTTTAAACCCAACAGTGTGTCTTTTCATAGGGTTCTTTCTGGGCATTGTCAAATCCAGGGGTGCTTCCGGCTGCTCCATGGCCAACCCCTCTTCAAAATGGTCCAAAAACGATATAATGTCATTATTTGGATCAAAGAGGGAAGGCACCGTATGAATCAGCTGGGGTTCTTGTGCATGGGCTGGGGGGGGCTTCCATCACTTGTTCAGGCACCAAGCAGTCTCCAAATACGTTTGACATTAAATGGTCAAACGAAGTCTCCACAGGTGGATCTGGAAACTGGATCTGCTGAGGTGGTTGAGCATTAGGTGGATCTGGAAATTGGATCTGCTGAGGTGGTTCTAGAAATTGGACAGGTGGATCTGGAAATTGAATCTGCTGAGGTGGTTGAGCAACAGGTGGATCTGGAAAATGGATCTGCACAGGTGGTTGAGGCACAGGTGGATCTGGAAAATGAATCTGCACAGGTGGTTGAGACACAGGTGGATCTGGAAAATGGATCTTCTGAGGTGGTTGAGACACAGGTGAATCTGACAAACGAATCTTTTGAGGTGGCATGGACACGGGTTGAGGAGCAGCCAAGGCAGGTCTGGCAATCATCACAGGGGGTCGCACGACCGGTGTAACGAGTGTTTTGTGGGATTTTTTTGGAATCCTAAAATGTTTCTTGGTGGGAGGATACACCTCTTCCTCCAAAGGTCGCTTGCTCGTCTCACCATGAGCCGGGGTCGGAGGAGGCAGTTTGTAGGCTTTTTGGTCATATCGCGCTTCACCTTTCGGAAATCCCCCAGGTTGAATCCGCTCTGAACGAGTTGAGGAAGAATGGTTTCGGGAATAATGTCCACCCCAAATACGGTCTTTTGCACTGTGAGTAAAATGTAATGAGTTCCTTCCAGGATGGGATACGCCGTATGGGGCTCCAACACTTTGCGATGATAGAGCATTTGGTCAAAGGGCTCAAAACTCCTACTATACAGATTGAGTTTGCTTTGATGCTTTAAACTGGAGGAGGGCAGTTCGTACATTAGCATGGGCACATGGGTTGTTTGGATCAAATGAATCTCTCCCGGTTTCACGGTGCGAAATCAAAAGGTAAAGCCAGTTTTTACGATAAACATATTTTGGTGCATGAATCCCATCCGTTTGTCCGTATTCTTCAGCGGTCGGTCGGGATTTCTCATTAAGCCTTGCGACACCTTATCCCACGTCATCTCATCGGGTTCAAAGGGATTTTGGATCCTCGCCGCCAACACGGCCCGCTTGAAATTGTCCATATACGATCGTCTGCAATGCCAACTATCGTTACAAAACATGACAAACACACGTTTCGTGGCCATCTCCTGATACAGGATGAATGCTTTGACGAGGCCCTGTCGAGCTGCATATTCCAACGTCTCGGTTTTCTCAGGTAAGGTCACTGGCACCACGGTGGTGGATAGGTGCTCTGGGAAGGCATCGATTGCGTCCATGCTGCTGGCAAGTCGAGAGGCGACTGATTTGATGCGTCCCAATGAGCTCTCCTTTTATACGTTTCAGACAGGATGTGGGCGGAGCTTGCAGTCACCAATCTTGCTCACGAATGAAAAATGGGATTGATGGGTTGATGCAAGATGGCGCATATGCCTTGCACGGCTACCCAACGATGACAATGTATTTCGTTACAAAAGGGATATTCCCCCTGTTTCGTTCGTTGGCATTTAACAGCATCACAGGGATTCTTTTGAACGGACTGGTTGAGCTCCAACTCGCTTGAATTTCTTTAATTTGAGCTTGGATTGATGATCCGTCACACAAATGGTACCGACATTGAGGTAATGCAAATATTTAAATAGTTCGTTGGGACATTGCCGATCCAAGGCATACGAGACGACACCGTTGGTGAGCGTGAATCCCTCATCTCGGAGACACAACACGGCCAAACCTTGGCTGTGGAAAAACACTTGAGCCGACACTTGAGAAGTGGGAATCAATCGATGGGCATACGGGGGTCGCCTGGGTCTAAAATCAGGTCTACGATAGGGTGGTCTGAAATCGGGTCTGCGATACAACCTAGGATCTCGGGGCTCATTCTCGTTTCGTCGAAAATATCGTTGAATGATGGAAGCTACCTATCTCACAGGTGAATCTGCCCGTCGCTTTGGTGAATTTGACCTTTGCCTTGGGGAATCCATCTTTCGCTTTGAGGAATCCATCTTTTTTACAGGTGAATTTGACCTTCGACTTGGTGAATCCATCTTTCGCACAGGTGTAGCTATCTTATGCACAGGTGAAGCTACTTTCCGAATAGGAGAGGAAACAATTGGTTCAGGTGCAACAGGTGAAGCTACCTTCCGAATAGGAGAAGAAACAATGGGTTCAGGTGCAACAGGTGATTCCACGGAATCAGAGGATTCTTGAAATTCCATTCGTTGTCGAGACTCAATGAATTGTTCAGGTACCATAGGTGGTTCAGGTAAAGATTCATAAATCATGGTTTCCTCTTGAGATGGCTCATGGGATGGAGAAGCCACTGGAGTCGGTGGTAAAGGTGAAACAGGTGCTGGTAAATTGAACATGTCAATCAAATCATCATACTCTGGAGAAGAATCCATTGTGAACGATTGAGTAGGATGAGACGCGTGCAGTATTTGTACTCGTCTCTCAAAAAATATTGAAAGCTTAAAAAAAATTATTATTATTATTATTTTTTAACGTTGGTAAGTTTTCAAATAAGGTTGGAAAACTTTTTGAACAAGGGTTCTCCAAACATGATCTAAAGTAGAATGATTACGAGAGAACGTTGGCAGGTCGTGGTAACCTTGGTACTCTTTTCCATCGCCATGGGTTAATCATTCTGAGCTTTCGTTGGCTCTGTATCATTCTTTTCAATATTTTATCTACGACCAATGTACTTTGCAATTTATTTTTCAATGTATTCATTTCTGTGTTTAACTCGTGTTCTTTGGCTTTCCACTCATCTCTTTCAGTTTTCCACTCGTTTTCTTTGGTTTCCCAAATTTTATTTTCAACTAATGCATTTTCCAATTTAAATTTTAATATCATTATTTCAGCGTTCAACTCATTTTCTTTTGTTTTCAACACGTCCTTTTCCTCTTTCAACAAGTTTCTTTCCTCTTTCAATATGTCTCTTTCCTCTTTAAATATGTCTCTTTCCCTTTGAATGAGGTCGCATTTCGCATTCATCTCGCTGAGTTTGGACCTTAACAAGACTTTTTGGTCCATGGCCCACTCTTGCTTTATCTTTTTAATTTCATTCATCATGTTTTGTTGTTTGCGGGACAATACATACATTTCGTCTCGGATGCGTTGAAACAAACATTCACCCCCCCTGGTTTCCCTCCTTTAAATACAATTTTGTGTTACCGTAGAGCGTCACGTACAGAGGAGTCTCTTCCCCTGTCACCTGGTATTGGAAAGGAAACACGCAATTTAAAAATTTCCATCCCGTCACGTGAATCGGTACATTCCATTTCAAATGACCCCACCCGTCTGGTAAACATTTGGTCACCTTGTCCCAACTGGCCACATTTTTATTTCCAAGTCGTTCCAGCAGTAATCTTTCTATTCCTCCTGGAAAAAGCGTACAGAGAAAGGCAATACTATGCGCGTGCAAGGGTCGATTCATGTGGGAAATGGGACCATTGTTCCGGATTCATTAATTTTTCGGGAATTTTACCCCCGTCACACGACGATTTGGGTTGGCTCACGTACACAATGGTCCGAACCAAATGAAAGGTACTCTGAATCTTGACACATTTCTTGGCCCAACCAGCAGAGGGAAATTCATAACGAACTTTACCCTTCCAAATCTCTTCAAACGCACTTTCTTGCTCACACGCCAAAATCATGTATCGATGCTGTATTTTACCCCTCTCTGTCTCTAATCCATCGCAGAGACACCAAAAGGGTAAAATGACAAATTGATTCCGAATCATTTCCATTTCCTTACAAACGTATCAAAAATGTTGTGTTTGACCATAATGTGAAACCATACCCAATCTCTTTCAAGTAGCGCTGAATAATCCCCCACACATCTTTGCCCAAGCCATTGTCAAATTTTATTCCTCTTCCCATAGGTCGGGTTTCTCAAAGATTGAATCATAAAAATTGTCCCTCA
>BMAO01031985.1:0-19730 GCA_019973975.1 Trichonephila clavata | reverse complement strand
TAGAGCAAACACTCGATTAAATAATTGCAAATCTAGCGCTGATTGCGAGGAATTGTGCGACTCCCTCGAGGAGATTATCGACACACTCCAACAGCCTGACAACAACACCACTGAGAGACTTAGGGTTATAAACGAGGCCCAATGGATAGCCTATAAGTGCTCGAGAAAGTCAAACAAACTATTAGTTAGAGAATTTAAGGAACAATTTTCAAAGCTTGAGCAAAATCAAGCGCGTGTTCCCACTGCTACTGTGCCTACTAAGCCTAACAAGCTTAGACAGACCAAGCGTGCGACCGGTTCGCCTACTCCGGGCGGTCAGGGTAAAAAGCAACGTTCGGAGCAGCCGCTCCCCCCACCCACTTCCACTCTTTCCGAAGTAGAAACTTCGGCTATGGAAGAGACCAATTCCGAGGATGACTCGGGAGCACAAATTACACAGAAGGACGCCACTTCCACCGCCGTTCTTGGCGTGTCTGAAGATGCCGTTAAAGGCGACGATCCTTCAAATGAAGACGAGGGTGAATTTATATTAGTCACCAATAAGAAACGCGTTGCCTCGATCGTCATCGACGCAGGCAGAAACGCTACCGAGCTCCTCGACCAGCTAGGGAAACATACTGGTACTCCACTCGAGGGGCGCTTTGAAAACGGGAAACTCCGCATTTTCCCAAAGTCCGTTATTGAGCATAGACAGCTCCAATCTTACATTGCGGAAACAAGTTGCGGTCCCACACATTTGAGATGGACCATAACAAACAACTTAAATGCGTGATCAGAGGGTTACCCACTGATTTTGACCAGGTAGAACTAATGCAGGAACTCCGTGACTTTGGGTTCGATCCCAGTCACATCACACTGCTAAAAAACAAGCAGACACAAGCCAACATGCCATTATTCCTGGTAACCCTTCCTAGAAACCCTGACAATCAGGGAATATTCAATATAACACACATAGGGTTTTTTAGAGTCAAGCCGGAGCCTCTAAATAAATCAAAAATGCCTCCTCAGTGCTATAGATGCCAGGAGTTTTACCATCACTCTAGGTTTTGTAATAGAGCACCTAGATGTCTTAAATGCTCAGGGGGTCATCTCACCTCTGATTGTAAGAAAAATATTAAGGCCCCAGCTAAATGCGCAAATTGCAGCGGGCCGCACCCTGCAAACTATTCAGGATGCCCCAAGAATCCCCATAACAACACAAACAACAAGAGGAATCCAACAAAGAAACCAGCCCGACAGGTGAACACCGGTGCACGCGCCCAGATCACCACACCACCCCAACAACTGTACTCGGCTGCAGTTAAGAAGAACACGAACCAAGAATCAGTTAACACAGCTAGTTTGATGTCGCAGATGGCACAGATGATGACGCAGTGGGGACAAATGTTGTCCATCCTCCAAACTAAAATTTAAAACCAAAATTCAATAATCACGCGAATAGTAATTCTCTCAGGTTTTTTAGCTGGAATGCTAATGGCTTGAAAAATAATTTGGAAGAACTTAAAGACTGCATTTTAGATTATCATCCTGACTTAATCGGGATCCAAGAAACACATCTTCGTCCTTCGGACAGAGTTAGCATTCCAAATTTCACTTGTCACAGAAGTGACCGCACAACACACAGAGGAGGGGGCACTGCTCTCTTTGTGAAAAACTCAATCAGACACCACGCCATTATTAATAACTCTAACACCTTTGAAAATACATCGGTGGTCATACAAGCAGGTAACAACACCAAAATTACTGTGGCGTGTATCTATAGACCTCCACACGGCTCCATTAATACCACGGAATTCGATGCAATTCTCAACCATAACAACAAAGCCTTTCTATTCGGTGATTTCAACGCCAAACACCCGAACTGGAACCCAGGCAGGGCATGTACAAATGGTAGTATTCTATGCAATTGGGCCCTTGGGTCTGCATTGAATATTATCGCTCCCGACACTCCAACTCATTTCAACACCTATCATACTAGCAACATTTTGGACATCGGCTTTGCAGCTAATCTGTCTCACACTGATGTTTTTACAATTAATACTCTTAGCAGTGATCACGATCCAGTTATCTTTGATATTGCTACTAATAATGTGTTACCAGAAATACTCAGAACTTTAAAAACCACTAACTGGACTAAATACCAAGATATAGTTTATCACACCATACCCGGTAACCCCACGATAGATGATCTGGACTCAGCCGTTCAAAATTATACCAGTATGATTGCTAATGCTCTTTCTGCTTCCACTTCCACTAGATTAATTAACACACCTCACCTTCGCCTTCCTGACAACATAAGAGAGCTCATTAGGGCTAAGAACAGATTTAGGAAACTCTGGAATCAAACCAGATATCCACCATACAAACGTGAAGTAAATGCTCTCATTAGACAGATCAGGATAGAAATCGACCAACATAAAAACAGGACCTGGAAAAATTTCTTATCTACTTTAAATCCCCAGGACAATTCTCTTTATCATTTACATAGAAAGATCACTAAAAAACATACTGCCATCCCACCCCTCCATGGTTCGAGTGGGTTGGTATATTCAGATTTCGATAAGGCGGAGGCTTTCAAAGAGACACTTGAAGTCACTTTTCAGGAAAATGCCGAACCTTATAGTGATGACAAGATCGAAGAAGTCGAAAATTTAGTCTTTGACTATTTCGACAACTTCACAACAGACACACCACCTCCACTAACTTCTCCTTCTGAGGTACGAGGCATCATTAAGAAACTGAAGAATAGAAAAGCTTCTGGTCCAGACCAAATTCCCAATATCGCTCTTAAATACTTAACTTTAAATGCTATCACACATCTTACTAAGATTTACAATCAATGCCTCATTAAAAATCACTTTCCTACACCGTGGAAGCAAGCAAATGTAGTCATGCTGCCTAAATTAGGGCAAAATAACACGTTTCCACAAGGCTACAGACCAATTAGTTTATTAAACGCCACTGCTAAGATTTTTGAACGAATAATTTTAACGAGAATACAAACGCACTGCAAAGCCATAGATTGCATTCCCCCTGAACAACATGGTTTCAGGGAGGGCCATTCCACGCTACACCAATTGATACGAGTTACTAACATTATTAATGAAGGTTTCGCTAGCAAATTATACACTGTCGGTGTCTTTCTTGATGTCAAGAGGGCATTCGACAAGATGTGGCATGATGGCCTCACATACAAATTAATTAAACTCAACTTCCCTGGGTATTTAATTAAAATTATACATAATTATTTACGAAACAGAACCTTTCGTGTTCGCGTAAATAATGACTATTCAAATTTTGGTGCTTGCCAAAGCGGCACCCCCCAGGGTAGTACCCTTTCACCGTGTTTGTACAACATCTACACTCACGATTTTCCACACCACCCCACAGTTAGTACCTGCCTGTTCGCGGATGACTCCGCGGTGTTAACACAGGGTTCTCAGCTCAGTTACTCATTAAAAGCTATACAAAGATTCCTAGATACTTTAGAAAATTGGCTTACAGACTGGAGAATTGCAATTAATGTTGACAAATCTCAAGCAATAGTATTCCGGAAGTGGGGGCCATCGACCCTCCCTTCCAACTCACACTTTTTGATGACTACATACAGTGGGTTCCGGTGGTAAAGTACCTGGGCTTACACTTAGATAGTAGACTAACCTTCAGAAAACACATCGACTATCTCGCAGATAAATTCTGGGGAAGGATTCATTTGGCTATTTCCCTGGTCGGGAAAAAGTCTCCTCTCTCCCTAGAAAATAAAGTCATTCTTTACAAGCAAATTTTGCGCCCAGTGATTACTTATGCAGCCCCTGTTTGGGGAGCTGCAGCCCCCACCCACATGAAAAAAATTCAAATTGTTCAAAATAAAATACTTCGCGTCATGACTAACGCACCTTGGTACGTTAGAAACGACGTGATACACTACGATTTACACATGGAGCCGATATCTAGTTTCATCACTAAGTTATCCAGGAATGTTTTTAGAACCATCGAAAATCACGATAACCCCATAATAAAAGCACAAACATTATTTACGTATCCACATCCTAAGTTAAAGTATGCTTATGCCACTACAAAGTGGGCTTTGCCTCTTAAACCTCCTTAGACACTACAAAAAACACTAATTTTATACATCTACAACACCAAATGCTCTAATGCGCCGAAACGGACTCTTAGTGAACTGTCACTGCCCGCCCGCTCATATTGGTTGCCTCCTCTTTTTTTGTTAGGTGATCGTTTTCCTTCCTTGCGCTTCCTCCCGATTTCTCCCCGGTTCGTCCGCCCTGCGCGGCCACCTCGGAGCCAGTTCCTCTGCCCCCCACGCCGGGGGTTACTTGATTTTTTATTTTTCTCTCATGGATTTGCTATTCTTTTCACACTGGGTAAAAGCGCTACGCGCTGTAGACCCGCAAATTCTAATTTTAGTTTAGTTTAGTTAGCTCGTCATCAATCTTATTTTAGTTAGTAGCTTCTTGTTTTAGTAGCATCCAGACACGGATTCTCTGTCCTCGTCCGTGCCCCCTTTTCTTCGTTGATTCTACCCCGAGTAGGATTGTTGTTCCGCCGCGTGATTAGGCTTAACCGCCAAGCTTTCTTTTCGGCCCGCATTGTGTCAGCGGAATCTTTTTGCATCAGCGTGGATTTTCATCGTTGCAAGCCACCACCTCCTGAATTGTTTTTCGCTATATAGCGTGTTTCAAGATGTAGTGCTATTTTTGCGCTATTCTTGATTTTTAACTCGCAGCCGCTTTTTCGTCTCTATTACCGTCAACTCAGACATGGAACTTGAAGAAGTACCTCCGTCTACACCAATACAGGTCAGTGCATTTTCTGTTGTTTCTTTAAGTGCATTTAATGTCCAAGAAGCTAGTGTAAAAGTAGATTCCCTTAAGACATCAGACGAATGTTCTGATTTTTGTGCCGCGCTAGAGGATCTCCTCTTTCAATTCAACGCTAATAATAGCGCTCAGCTGGGGTTGGAAGAACTCCGTGCAATTAATTCCATTTCCTGGATCTGCATTAGATGCTCCAGGAAAACCGTTACCCTTCTTGCCTCCGAATTTAAGGAGCAAATTTTAGCTCTCGGAGCAAAGAAAGAAGAAAGTAAACCCGTTGAGTCGACTCCAATTGAGTCCAAAAACGAGGTTGTCTCCCAAGTAGAGTCGTTGCCCCCCAGTTCGGGGAAAACTGCCGCCAAGCGTAGCTCTACTTCCCCTAAAAGAAAGGGGAATAAGAAAAAGTAAAAACCAATGCTGAAAAGCATGAGGATTTAGTTGAAACGAGCAATCCATTTCAGGCTCTTACCCCTGTGGAAAGCTCAGATATCGAGGTTGACGACTCCGAGGACGTTGTTGACGAGCCCACGAGTGTCATAGCGGACCATACGCCAACGGCACCTGTAGCGCAATTGGCCCCCACCAGTGTCAATACAAACCAGCCGGAGACATCCTCGTCCGATGTCGACCAGGCAGAAATTAAGCCAAAACGTGTTCCGCCAATAGTGATTGACGAACAATATAATACCCCGGGTCTATTAGCAGACCTCAGTGGACACATTGGCACAAAGCTCATGGGCAAAATAGTGGGGGGTAAACTGAAAGTTTTCCCTGAAACTATTGACGCCCACAGGAAAATTCAAAACTTTGTTTCTGTGAAGAAACTCAAGTCCCACACTTATGAGCTCGCTGAAGAAAAGCAGCTCAAAACTGTCATTAGGGGTCTACCCTCGGACTACGACACTAATGAAATCATACAGGCTCTAGGAGAACTTAATATTGTTCCCGAGCACGTTACTGTGATGCGTAATCGCAGCAAAAATGTTAATATGCCTCTCTTTTTGGTGGTCTCAAAAAAGACCCCAGAGAACCAGAAAATTTTTAAAGTAACCAGCATTGGTTACTATAAAATTAAAGTAGAATCCCTAAATAAAAACTCTATGCCGGCCCAGTGTTACAGGTGCCAACTATTCTATCATCACTCACGATTCTGCAATCGTGAACCAAAATGTCTAAAATGCGGTCTTAACCACCTGACGAGAGACTGCAAAAAAAATACGGACTCCCCTGCAAAGTGCGCCAATTGCGATGGTTCCCATCCGGCAAACTACTCAGGGTGTCCAAAAAACCCGAAAAACCTAAAACCTAGCAAGCCCCCTGCAAAGAACGTATGGGATGAGAGAGCGAAGGTTTTAGAAAAACAAAAAATTAATAAAAATGAAAATGCTAATAAAAATGAGAAAAAGAATACCAGCGTCTCTCCCGCATCTTCGGACACCAAAATCCTGTTGGATCAAATGTCCGCTATGATGTCTCAATTCGGAACAATGTTCCAAATGGTCATGTCGACGCTAGGAAACAAAATTTAATTGTACCAACCCCAGTAATTCCGTTCTTCGCGTTCTGAGCTGGAACGCAAATAGTGTTATAACAAAGTTAGGAGAGCTTAAGGAGTTCGTTAACGACGAGGACCCAGATATTATAGGTATTCAGGAAACCCACCTGGGTCCCGCTCACTCCATTAAAATCCCAAATTATACTTGTCACCGTAGTGACCGTACAACCCATCGCGGGGGTGGAACAGCCATCTTTGTTAAAAATTCACTCAAACACCATGTTGTTACAGTCAATACAAACACCTTCGAAAACACGACCATTAGGCTAGAGTTAGGCAACAACAATTGCATCACTATCTCCAGCATTTACAAGCCACCGCTAAAGCACATAAGCACAGCGGAGCTTGACGCTATCCTCATTACCGGTCACAAAGCTATCCTCTTTGGTGATTTCAATGCTCACCATCCGTGTTGGAACCCTGGGCAGGCCAACACTAGTGGAAATACATTGTACAACTGGGCTTGCGCCCACGCCCTTGACATCATCGCACCCACTGCTCCCACCCATTTCAGTTCCCGTGGCCGCAGTACTATTCTAGATATTGCTTTTGCTAATAACATTTCATTGCATAATATAACCTCTGTTAATGCTCTCAACAGTGACCATAACCCTGTTATAATTGATTTCACTCTAAATAACTCTATTCCTAAAATCCTTAATACTCTTAAAACTACTAATTGGATTAAATTCCAAGAAATTGTATTTAACACTCTACCTGGTAATCCTCTTATTATTCCTGATAATATCAATATTGATAACGCTATTAATAATTTCTCGGGCATAATTACAAGTGCGATAGCCGCATCCACTGTCACAAAAATTGTCAACACTCCTCACCTTAGACTTCCACACGACATCAGGGAGCTAATTAAAGTTAAAAATAGGTTTAGAAAACAATGGCAACTAACCAGAAATCCAATACTCAAGCGCGAGATGAACTCCCTGGTCAGACAAATTAAAATTCTCACCACTAATCATAGAAATAGGAATTGGCATAATTTGCTCATTAATTTAAATCCTGAGGACAATTCTCTCTACAATATTCAGCGGAAGCTCTCAAATAAAATTGTTAAAATTCCGCCGCTATCTGGGCCCAATGGCATTATTTACTCGGACGATGAAAAAGCCGAGGAATTTAAAAACACTCTGGAAGTAACATTCCAAGAAAATGCCGAACCATACAACGACCAAGTCATTGAATTAGTGGAGTCAGAGGTCGAAGACTTCCTCACTAATTCCAACACAAGCATTCCACCCCTCACTAGCCCAGGGGAAATACAACAAATCATTAAAAACCTAAAGAATAAAAAAGCTTCCGGCCCGGATAATATACCGAATTATGCCTTAAAATTACTCCCACTTAACGCTATCACTCATCTCACAAAAATCATTAACACTTGCTTAAAACATCACTACTTTCCAACACTGTGGAAATCTGCCAATGTGATTATGCTCCCTAAGCCCAATCAAAACCATAGTCTAGCTAAAAATTTTCGTCCAATAAGCCTCCTCTGTGCCACGGCGAAAATTTATGAAAAGATTTTATTAAATAGAATCAAAAACCACTGTAATGAATTTAACTGCATTCCAGCGGAGCAGTGCGGTTTTCGTAATAAACACTCTACAGTTCATCAATTAATTCGAGTCACTAACTTCATTAATGAAGGTTATACTTATAAACTCTACACAATTGGGGTCTTTCTTGATGTCAAAAGAGCTTTCGATAAGATGTGGCATGATGGGCTCATCTATAAAATGATTCGACTGAAATTCCCTGATTATTTAGTCAAAATTATTTACAGTTTTTTAAAGGACAGGTCGTTCAAAGTTAAAGTAAATCTTGACTTTTCGAACAAGGGCTTCCCAGATGCAGGTTCACCGCAGGGGTCCTGCCTCTCGCCCTACCTCTATAATATCTTCACACACGATTTTCCCCATCACCCCAGCGTCAGCATTTGCTTATTTGCAGATGATGCTGCGGTCCTTTCTCAAGGAGCGAATCTCAATGTGACTCGTAACGCTTTACAACACTACCTGCAAACGCTGGAATCTTGGCTTACTGACTGGAGGATAGCAATAAATGTTGACAAATCACAAGCCATCATTTTTAGAAAACACGGGCGCTCTAAAATTACTCGTACACTCTCTCTATTTGACGAAGAGATTGAATGGTTTAATGTGGTTCGTTATCTGGGCCTGTTTTTAGACAGTTCTTTAACGTACAGAAATCACATCAAACACATCAGTGATAAATTCTGGGCCAAAATCCATCTCAGCGTTGCGCTGGTTGGAAGGAGGTCCACTTTATCACTAAAGAATAAAGTTCTGCTCTATAAACAGATTCTTCGCCCAATTTTAACGTACGCAGCCCCTGTATGGGGAGCTGCGGCCCCCACCAATCTCAAAAAAGTTCAAATTATTCAAAATAAAGTTCTTAGAATGATTACAAATGCGCCCTGGTACGTTAGAAATAATGTTCTGCACCGCGATCTTAAAATTGAATCTATTGGGGATTATATTACTAAATTATCTAGAAATGTCTTCCTTACTATTCAAAATCATGAAAACCCTTTAATCAGAGCGCAAACGCTCTTCACAAATCCCAATAGTAAACATTATTACGCATATAAAACTACAAAGTGGCAAAATGTTCTTCAACCACCGTAGCCAGCTCACTTGCCCTCCCCTCTAGCGCAATAGCTTTTTTTATGCACTCTAGATCAATAGATTTGCACTGATTTTCTGTTTTGTATGCTTGTTTCTTTTTTTTTCAGCCTTTTGTCTCCATTTATTCGCGTTTTTTAGCTCCTGCCCGACAACCTCGCTCGTCCGCTACTTTGGCTCAAATGAGCCTTTCTACCTCAGTCGGTCTTAGGCCACGCCTCCGGCCTCCCTGATTGGTTCGCCCACGGCCCTTCGTCCATCCCCCTTTTTGGGACTTGTTCACATCGCAGCTCAGTCATTTTTCTTTTTCACATTTCTACTGAGTAAAAGCGATCACTCGCTGTCGCTCGTCATCAATCTTATTTTAGTTTAGTCTAGGTCTTGCCTCCCTCTAGCGCAATAGCTTTTTTATGCACTCTAGATCATAGATTTGCACTGATTTTCTGTTTTTATGCTTTTTTTTTTTTTTCAGCCTTTTGTCTCCATTTATTCGCGTTTTTTAGCTCCTGCCCGACAACCTCGCTCGTCCGCTACTTTGGCTCAAATGAGCCTTTCTACCTCAGTCGGTCTTAGGCCACGCCTCCGGCCTCCCTGATTGGTTCGCCCACGGCCCTTCGTCCATCCCCTTTTTGGGACTTGTTCACATCGCAGCTCAGTCATTTTCTTTTCACATTTCTACTGAGTAAAAGCGATCACTCGCTGTCGCTCGTCATCAATCTTATTTAGTAGTTTAGTAGTCTAGGAGATACATGGCCACGCCTTTAAGCCCAGTGTGGGCGACCAATCAGGTGTCTCCCATTCGGGGCGACCCCAAATCGGGAGGCAGTAGGGTGAGGGTAAGATGCTTGAGTTGTTTCCCTGCCCAATCCCTAAGTGTAATACCCATAACCCAACTACCGAGCTAAAAACTAAAAATAAACCCTCAAAGAAAAGACCTGCGGAACAAATAGCAGGAACTTCTAAAACGACCACTAGCGTCGATAAAATTCTTAAAAATCAAACTAATGCCTTTAAATTCCAGCGTAAAAGTGCAAAGATTAAGATTGATCTAGGGAGAATGTAAATAGCATTCACACCACAAATCGATTTGATGGTTTAAATACTGTAACTGAAGATGTCGAGGACGTCACCCCTGCTGCCCCAAAAATAAAAGTTAGGCCTATCATGATGAAGCTTTTCCCTGACTATAATTTGATTCTGCAGGAACTGCATAGGAAATACCCATCCGCAACCAATACCCACACGGCAGGTTATATCAAAATACAACCTGAAAACCAGGAACACCACCACGAAATCACTGAATTCTTAACTAATAAAAAAGTTCAACACTACATCAACGATCCCCCCGCAAATCGCCCACTAAAACTTGTCATTAAGGGCCTTTTGGCCTCCACAGATCCTGAAGAAATTAAAAATGACCTAATTAACCAAGGAATCAAAATTGTTAAAATAGCCCAACTGAAAAAATTTAAAAATAAAGACCCGCTCCCAATATTCATGATAGAGGTAGCCCGAGATGAAAATGTCGATGACATCTTCAAGATTCGTAGCTGCCTTTACATGCAAATTAGAATTGATCCCTTTAATAGAAGTAATAGAATTACACAGTGCTTTAACTGTAACTATTTTAATCATGCCACCCAAAACTGCAGAATGGCTACACGATGCTTGAAATGTGGTGAAAATCATAGAACAGGCCAGTGTAGCATTAAAGACAAATTGAAAACCCGACTTGCATTAATTGTAATGCGAAGGGCCACATGGCCTCCTCTACCGAATGTCCCTCATACCCCAAACCCAAAAAAGGCAAGAGCAAAACCCCCCAAGAAAACAAAAACCGAAATGAAATTCCCCAAATTAACACCCCTCTAATTGTTCCCGGATTGAGCTTCGCTCAAATCACTAACTCCGAAACCCAACAACAGAGGGCAGCACGCGAGAGCGTTCCCTCGGCATCCAATACTCTTTCAAGTAACCAAAAAGATAATAACTCCCCTGAAATTCCACATAGCACTCAAAATAAAAATTCTGAATTTACTTTTCTTCAAGCCATTATGGAAATCAAAAAGATATTTAATCTATTCCCAGCCCTCTTAAATGAAATGGAAAAATCAGCTAACACTGATAACCCCCAAGATAAACTCACCTGTCTGATCAGAGGAATTTGTTCCTCTGTCACCAGCTAAAGTGTTCCCTTTTATTTTTCCTTTGGAAAATTCTTCACTAGATCAATAAATCTTGCAATATTAATTCTATTTCAAATACTTTATTTAACTTTCACTCTCCGAGCCGTCACTCAACTTCGTTGAAGTCATTGAATTAGTTGAGTCAGAGGTCGAAGACTTCCTCACTAATTCCAACACAAGCATTCCACCCCTCACTAGCCCAGTGGAAATACAACAAATCATTAAAAACCTAAAGAATAAAAAAGCTTCCGGCCCGGATAATATACCGAATTATGCCTTAAAATTACTCCCACTTAACGCTATCACTCATCTCACAAAAATCATTAACACTTGCTTAAAACATCACTACTTTCCAACACTGTGGAAATCTGCCAATGTGATTATGCTCCCTAAGCCCAATCAAAACCATAGTCTAGCTAAAAATTTTCGTCCAATAAGCCTCCTCTGTGCCACGGCGAAAATTTATGAAAAGATTTTATTAAATAGAATCAAAAACCACTGTAATGAATTTAACTGCATTCCAGCGGAGCAGTGCGGTTTTCGTAATAAACACTCTACAGTTCATCAATTAATTCGAGTCACTAACTTCATTAATGAAGGTTATACTTATAAACTCTACACAATTGGGGTCTTTCTTGATGTCAAAAGAGCTTTCGATAAGATGTGGCATGATGGGCTCATCTATAAAATGATTCGACTGAAATTCCCTGATTATTTAGTCAAAATTATTTACAGTTTTTTAAAGGACAGGTCGTTCAAAGTTAAAGTAAATCTTGACTTTTCGAACAAGGGCTTCCCAGATGCAGGTTCACCGCAGGGGTCCTGCCTCTCGCCCTACCTCTATAATATCTTCACACACGATTTTCCCCATCACCCCAGCGTCAGCATTTGCTTATTTGCAGATGATGCTGCGGTCCTTTCTCAAGGAGCGAATCTCAATGTGACTCGTAACGCTTTACAACACTACCTGCAAACGCTGGAATCTTGGCTTACTGACTGGAGGATAGCAATAAATGTTGACAAATCACAAGCCATCATTTTTAGAAAACACGGGCGCTCTAAAATTACTCGTACACTCTCTCTATTTGACGAAGAGATTGAATGGTTTAATGTGGTTCGTTATCTGGGCCTGTTTTTAGACAGTTCTTTAACGTACAGAAATCACATCAAACACATCAGTGATAAATTCTGGGCCAAAATCCATCTCAGCGTTGCGCTGGTTGGAAGGAGGTCCACTTTATCACTAAAGAATAAAGTTCTGCTCTATAAACAGATTCTTCGCCCAATTTTAACGTACGCAGCCCCTGTATGGGGAGCTGCGGCCCCCACCAATCTCAAAAAAGTTCAAATTATTCAAAATAAAGTTCTTAGAATGATTACAAATGCGCCCTGGTACGTTAGAAATAATGTTCTGCACCGCGATCTTAAAATTGAATCTATTGGGGATTATATTACTAAATTATCTAGAAATGTCTTCCTTACTATTCAAAATCATGAAAACCCTTTAATCAGAGCGCAAACGCTCTTCACAAATCCCAATAGTAAACATTATTACGCATATAAAACTACAAAGTGGCAAAATGTTCTTCAACCACCGTAGCCAGCTCACTTGCCCTCCCCTCTAGCGCAATAGCTTTTTTTATGCACTCTAGATCAATAGATTTGCACTGATTTTCTGTTTTGTATGCTTGTTTCTTTTTTTTTCAGCCTTTTGTCTCCATTTATTCGCGTTTTTTAGCTCCTGCCCGACAACCTCGCTCGTCCGCTACTTTGGCTCGAATGAGCCTTTCTACCTCAGTCGGTCTTAGGCCACGCCTCCGGCCTCCCTGATTGGTTCGCCCACGGCCCTTCGTCCATCCCCCTTTTTGGGACTTGTTCACATCGCAGCTCAGTCATTTTTCTTTTTCACATTTCTACTGAGTAAAAGCGATCACTCGCTGTCGCTCGTCATCAACCTTATTTATATATAACCAGCAGACTCACTTTGCTTCCTGTCGTTGATAGTTCCACACGCGGATTCTCTGTCCTCGTCCGTGCCCCTTTCTTCACAAGCAGATTGCCCTTCATCTATCTCCATCGAGCTGGTGTATGGTTTTTCGGTGATTTTACGGCCTGGTTCCTGATCTACATTACTTCAGTGTTCATCGATTACGTTTATTTTTGTGTTTCTCCGATTTTTTCGGAGTTTACACAATATTGTGATTCTGTGTTTCGTGTTACACGTGCACTCCTTGTCTTTTAGACAGCTATTTGGATTACTCCATGGATATGTCCGTAACCAGGACAGATGATGCGTCGGCAAAGGTAAGTGACATGTTTACTTATGAGCCTTTTTGTTTCGACGCGATTAGAGCAAACACTCGATTAAATAATTGCAAATCTAGCGCTGATTGCGAGGAATTGTGCGACTCCCTCGAGGAGATTATCGACACACTCCAACAGCCTGACAACAACACCACCGAGAGACTTAGGGTTATAAACGAGGCCCAATGGATAGCCTATAAGTGCTCGAGAAAGTCAAACAAACTATTAGTTAGAGAATTTAAGGAACAATTTTCAAAGCTTGAGCAAAATCAAGCGCGTGTTCCCACTGCTACTGTGCCTACTAAGCCTAACAAGCTTAGACAGACCAAGCGTGCGACCGGTTCGCCTACTCCGGGCGGTCAGGGTAAAAAGCAACGTTCGGAGCAGCCGCTCCCCCCACCCACTTCCACTCTTTCCGAAGTAGAAACTTCGGCTATGGAAGAGACCAATTCCGAGGATGACTCGGGAGCACAAATTACACAGAAGGACGCCACTTCCACCGCCGTTCTTGGCGTGTCTGAAGATGCCGTTAAAGGCGACGATCCTTCAAATGAAGACGAGGGTGAATTTATATTAGTCACCAATAAGAAACGCGTTGCCTCGATCGTCATCGACGCAGGCAGAAACGCTACCGAGCTCCTCGACCAGCTAGGGAAACATACTGGTACTCCACTCGAGGGGCGCTTTGAAAACGGGAAACTCCGCATTTTCCCAAAGTCCGTTATTGAGCATAGACAGCTCCAATCTTACATTGCGGAAAACAAGTTGCGGTCCCACACATTTGAGATGGACCATAACAAACAACTTAAATGCGTGATCAGAGGGTTACCCACTGATTTTGACCAGGTAGAACTAATGCAGGAACTCCGTGACTTTGGGTTCGATCCCAGTCACATCACACTGCTAAAAAACAAGCAGACACAAGCCAACATGCCATTATTCCTGGTAACCCTTCCTAGAAACCCTGACAATCAGGGTATATTCAATATAACACACATAGGGTTTTTTAGAGTCAAGCCGGAGCCTCTAAATAAATCAAAAAAATGCCTCCTCAGTGCTATAGATGCCAGGAGTTTTACCATCACTCTAGGTTTTGTAATAGAGCACCTAGATGTCTTAAATGCTCAGGGGGTCATCTCACCTCTGATTGTAAGAAAAATATTAAGGCCCCAGCTAAATGCGCAAATTGCAGCGGGCCGCACCCTGCAAACTATTCAGGATGCCCCAAGAATCCCCATAACAACACAAACAACAAGAGGAATCCAACAAAGAAACCAGCCCGACAGGTGAACACCGGTGCACGCGCCCAGATCACCACACCACCCCAACAACTGTACTCGGCTGCAGTTAAGAAGAACACGAACCAAGAATCAGTTAACACAGCTAGTTTGATGTCGCAGATGGCACAGATGATGACGCAGTGGGGACAAATGTTGTCCATCCTCCAAACTAAAATTTAAAACCAAAATTCAATAATCACGCGAATAGTAATTCTCTCAGGTTTTTTAGCTGGAATGCTAATGGCTTGAAAAATAATTTGGAAGAACTTAAAGACTGCATTTTAGATTATCATCCTGACTTAATCGGGATCCAAGAAACACATCTTCGTCCTTCGGACAGAGTTAGCATTCCAAATTTCACTTGTCACAGAAGTGACCGCACAACACACAGAGGAGGGGGCACTGCTCTCTTTGTGAAAAACTCAATCAGACACCACGCCATTATTAATAACTCTAACACCTTTGAAAATACATCGGTGGTCATACAAGCAGGTAACAACACCAAAATTACTGTGGCGTGTATCTATAGACCTCCACACGGCTCCATTAATACCACGGAATTCGATGCAATTCTCAACCATAACAACAAAGCCTTTCTATTCGGTGATTTCAACGCCAAACACCCGAACTGGAACCCAGGCAGGGCATGTACAAATGGTAGTATTCTATGCAATTGGGCCCTTGGGTCTGCATTGAATATTATCGCTCCCGACACTCCAACTCATTTCAACACCTATCATACTAGCAACATTTTGGACATCGGCTTTGCAGCTAATCTGTCTCACACTGATGTTTTTACAATTAATACTCTTAGCAGTGATCACGATCCAGTTATCTTTGATATTGCTACTAATAATGTGTTACCAGAAATACTCAGAACTTTAAAAACCACTAACTGGACTAAATACCAAGATATAGTTTATCACACCATACCCGGTAACCCCACGATAGATGATCTGGACTCAGCCGTTCAAAATTATACCAGTATGATTGCTAATGCTCTTTCTGCTTCCACTTCCACTAGATTAATTAACACACCTCACCTTCGCCTTCCTGACAACATAAGAGAGCTCATTAGGGCTAAGAACAGATTTAGGAAACTCTGGAATCAAACCAGATATCCACCATACAAACGTGAAGTAAATGCTCTCATTAGACAGATCAGGATAGAAATCGACCAACATAAAAACAGGACCTGGAAAAATTTCTTATCTACTTTAAATCCCCAGGACAATTCTCTTTATCATTTACATAGAAAGATCACTAAAAAACATACTGCCATCCCACCCCTCCATGGTTCGAGTGGGTTGGTATATTCAGATTTCGATAAGGCGGAGGCTTTCAAAGAGACACTTGAAGTCACTTTTCAGGAAAATGCCGAACCTTATAGTGATGACAAGATCGAAGAAGTCGAAAATTTAGTCTTTGACTATTTCGACAACTTCACAACAGACACACCACCTCCACTAACTTCTCCTTCTGAGGTACGAGGCATCATTAAGAAACTGAAGAATAGAAAAGCTTCTGGTCCAGACCAAATTCCCAATATCGCTCTTAAATACTTAACTTTAAATGCTATCACACATCTTACTAAGATTTACAATCAATGCCTCATTAAAAATCACTTTCCTACACCGTGGAAGCAAGCAAATGTAGTCATGCTGCCTAAATTAGGGCAAAATAACACGTTTCCACAAGGCTACAGACCAATTAGTTTATTAAACGCCACTGCTAAGATTTTTGAACGAATAATTTTAACGAGAATACAAACGCACTGCAAAGCCATAGATTGCATTCCCCCTGAACAACATGGTTTCAGGGAGGGCCATTCCACGCTACACCAATTGATACGAGTTACTAACATTATTAATGAAGGTTTCGCTAGCAAATTATACACTGTCGGTGTCTTTCTTGATGTCAAGAGGGCATTCGACAAGATGTGGCATGATGGCCTCACATACAAATTAATTAAACTCAACTTCCCTGGGTATTTAATTAAAATTATACATAATTATTTACGAAACAGAACCTTTCGTGTTCGCGTAAATAATGACTATTCAAATTTTGGTGCTTGCCAAAGCGGCACCCCCCAGGGTAGTACCCTTTCACCGTGTTTGTACAACATCTACACTCACGATTTTCCACACCACCCCACAGTTAGTACCTGCCTGTTCGCGGATGACTCCGCGGTGTTAACACAGGGTTCTCAGCTCAGTTACTCATTAAAAGCTATACAAAGATTCCTAGATACTTTAGAAAATTGGCTTACAGACTGGAGAATTGCAATTAATGTTGACAAATCTCAAGCAATAGTATTCCGGAAGTGGGGGGCCATCGACCCTCCCTTCCAACTCACACTTTTTGATGACTACATACAGTGGGTTCCGGTGGTAAAGTACCTGGGCTTACACTTAGATAGTAGACTAACCTTCAGAAAACACATCGACTATCTCGCAGATAAATTCTGGGGAAGGATTCATTTGGCTATTTCCCTGGTCGGGAAAAAGTCTCCTCTCTCCCTAGAAAATAAAGTCATTCTTTACAAGCAAATTTTGCGCCCAGTGATTACTTATGCAGCCCCTGTTTGGGGAGCTGCAGCCCCCACCCACATGAAAAAAATTCAAATTGTTCAAAATAAAATACTTCGCGTCATGACTAACGCACCTTGGTACGTTAGAAACGACGTGATACACTACGATTTACACATGGAGCCGATATCTAGTTTCATCACTAAGTTATCCAGGAATGTTTTTAGAACCATCGAAAATCACGATAACCCCATAATAAAAGCACAAACATTATTTACGTATCCACATCCTAAGTTAAAGTATGCTTATGCCACTACAAAGTGGGCTTTGCCTCTTAAACCTCCTTAGACACTACAAAAAACACTAATTTTATACATCTACAACACCAAATGCTCTAATGCGCCGAAACGGACTCTTAGTGAACTGTCACTGCCCGCCCGCTCATATTGGTTGCCTCCTCTTTTTTTGTTAGGTGATCGTTTTCCTTCCTTGCGCTTCCTCCCGATTTCTCCCCGGTTCGTCCGCCCTGCGCGGCCACCTCGGAGCCAGTTCCTCTGCCCCCCACGCCGGGGGTTACTTGATTTTTTATTTTTCTCTCATGGATTTGCTATTCTTTTCACACTGGGTAAAAGCGCTACGCGCTGTAGACCCGCAAATTCTAATTTTAGTTTAGTTTAGTTAGCTCGTCATCAATCTTATTTTAGTTAGTAGCTTCTTGTTTTAGTAGCATCCAGACACGGATTCTCTGTCCTCGTCCGTGCCCCCTTTTCTTCGTTGATTCTACCCCGAGTAGGATTGTTGTTCCGCCGCGTGATTAGGCTTAACCGCCAAGCTTTCTTTTCGGCCCGCATTGTGTCAGCGGAATCTTTTTGCATCAGCGTGGATTTTCATCGTTGCAAGCCACCACCTCCTGAATTGTTTTTCGCTATATAGCGTGTTTCAAGATGTAGTGCTATTTTTGCGCTATTCTTGATTTTTAACTCGCAGCCGCTTTTTCGTCTCTATTACCGTCAACTCAGACATGGAACTTGAAGAAGTACCTCCGTCTACACCAATACAGGTCAGTGCATTTTCTGTTGTTTCTTTAAGTGCATTTAATGTCCAAGAAGCTAGTGTAAAAGTAGATTCCCTTAAGACATCAGACGAATGTTCTGATTTTTGTGCCGCGCTAGAGGATCTCCTCTTTCAATTCAACGCTAATAATAGCGCTCAGCTGGGGTTGGAAGAACTCCGTGCAATTAATTCCATTTCCTGGATCTGCATTAGATGCTCCAGGAAAACCGTTACCCTTCTTGCCTCCGAATTTAAGGAGCAAATTTTAGCTCTCGGAGCAAAGAAAGAAGAAAGTAAACCCGTTGAGTCGACTCCAATTGAGTCCAAAAACGAGGTTGTCTCCCAAGTAGAGTCGTTGCCCCCCAGTTCGGGGAAAACTGCCGCCAAGCGTAGCTCTACTTCCCCTAAAAGAAAGGGGAATAAGAAAAAGGTAAAAACCAATGCTGAAAAGCATGAGGATTTAGTTGAAACGAGCAATCCATTTCAGGCTCTTACCCCTGTGGAAAGCTCAGATATCGAGGTTGACGACTCCGAGGACGTTGTTGACGAGCCCACGAGTGTCATAGCGGACCATACGCCAACGGCACCTGTAGCGCAATTGGCCCCCACCAGTGTCAATACAAACCAGCCGGAGACATCCTCGTCCGATGTCGACCAGGCAGAAATTAAGCCAAAACGTGTTCCGCCAATAGTGATTGACGAACAATATAATACCCCGGGTCTATTAGCAGACCTCAGTGGACACATTGGCACAAAGCTCATGGGCAAAATAGTGGGGGGTAAACTGAAAGTTTTCCCTGAAACTATTGACGCCCACAGGAAAATTCAAAACTTTGTTTCTGTGAAGAAACTCAAGTCCCACACTTATGAGCTCGCTGAAGAAAAGCAGCTCAAAACTGTCATTAGGGGTCTACCCTCGGACTACGACACTAATGAAATCATACAGGCTCTAGGAGAACTTAATATTGTTCCCGAGCACGTTACTGTGATGCGTAATCGCAGCAAAAATGTTAATATGCCTCTCTTTTTGGTGGTCTCAAAAAAGACCCCAGAGAACCAGAAAATTTTTAAAGTAACCAGCATTGGTTACTATAAAATTAAAGTAGAATCCCTAAATAAAAACTCTATGCCGGCCCAGTGTTACAGGTGCCAACTATTCTATCATCACTCACGATTCTGCAATCGTGAACCAAAATGTCTAAATGCGGTCTTAACCACCTGACGAGAGACTGCAAAAAAAATACGGACTCCCCTGCAAAGTGCGCCAATTGCGATGGTTCCCATCCGGCAAACTACTCAGGGTGTCCAAAAAACCCGAAA